>ML786679.1:1052126-1082755 GCA_009831015.1 Picea engelmannii
AAGGGAAGTAATGACTTCCAAAGGTAGCTACAACTTCCAAATGTAAAGGGAGGGATAAACCTCCAAGAGGAAGATACAATACTCCAATATCAAGAGATATTTGAACTCTCCATCCTTGCCCCTTCCTTCCACCCAAGAATATACAAGAGATAATAAAACTTTACATTAAATCATCACCACCAACCAATCATCACATAGAACCTGATAATGCTTCCTGAGACTTCTTCAATTTATGCAGTTCTTCAATTCTTGGAGTACTCTAATCCTGTAGATAATATTACTCAATGTATTCTCTGAAACTCCTCCAAGTTTCACTCCTTGAATCCTCCCCAAAAATAAGTTATAGAGAGAATGGTAGACCTTGTTCAATTCTTGTTTATTCAGGAGACTGAACTTGTAAAGAATTCCCCGCGCTCAATATTTAACATCAGATTCTGAAACTCACATACAAGAAACTAAAGTTTGTACTCTTTCCAATGCAATTTGTCCCACATCATTTGGATTCTCGATGAAGAAGTTATGTCTTTTTTACCCAGAACACCTATTTATTGACTAGCTTCAGGACTAGTCACAAACCCTTAGAACACCTCACCAAAAGACTTCATCCTCCCTTGAAATATGGCCTTCTTTACTTCTGATTTCCTCTTAAATTCAACTTGTGTATCAAATGAATGTATAATGATATTAATTATACCATTTATGTCACTTCCTTTTAACATTAGGGCCGACCTGACAATTTCTTATTTTGTAATTATTTTCTTTAATTATCTTTAGGGCCTACATGTACTTCCTTCTTCAATTCACTTTGTCATCTTCAAAAATTCATTTCTCCTCAACCATGAGGATCCACGTGATGTGCCACATACCACCGGGAACAACATTATGTATATTATCCATCCATGGGTCTTGTATCTACATGTGCATTTTCCTTCATGTCCAAATACCTTCATCAATCTTGCGATCCAAAACCCATGACTAGGGTTGACATCAATGACAACAATCAATCTTCCAACACCAACTCTAGCAACTAACACCTGCTTCCTACACACAAGAAAACAATCAATACCAATCTCAAAAATTCAAAAACTATGAATTTCAAATCTAAGCTAGATCTAACCTTATATACTCCAGGACTATTAGATATACCATTTACCATTGTGCATAATTGAATACAGGGGAAAACCATGCAGATCTATATTAATAAGTGGATAATAGTACATCAACCAAGTTTTACCTTGATTCTTTATTGAGGCCTCTCCTTTATCCTTGCTCCAGATCATCATTTTCCCTCACATAAGAAAGGATGACCTGATATGAATACTGATTACAAGAAATCTTGGCTGAAAAACCGTAGCATAAGTTTGTTTCTCAATTCTTCCTCTCTTATTCCCTTGTAATTCATTCCTTTTATATATTGAGGGAGGAGGCTAGAAGATTCTTCTATATCTCTATAAATATAACATCCCCATTATAATCCCCAATTTGATTAATTCTTGTGTAGATATAATGTGTGGCTACAGCCAAGCAATGTAATATGCGAATTGTATTTCAATGTTTTATTAATAAAATGTGATTCTAGTCTGTTAAGGGGACACATAGAAGAGATGGGGGATGAATTAATCCACAAGAGAGGGTAGTTTCTAGGATAATGGCTAAGAAGGTCCCAAGGGGGAAATTACCCATGTTTATGGATTTAACCTGTTTTCCTAAATCTTCTATTGTATATGAAGCTTCCCGTTTCTGATTGAGTGTTTCCAAAGCCAATCATTGAATACATGTAAGAGGGTGGGTGTGAGTAGTCACATCGCAAAGTTATTGGGCACGTGGGGGTTGAGTACAATCATATTGTTGAAGAGTGTGAGTCAAGAAAGGAAATAAAAAGAGAAGAACTTTGTATGGATAGAGACAAAAGTAACAATAGTTCGAGTAGTTTGGGAAGTCAGTCGAGTTTGGGAATGGAAAGAGAGTTGGGAGTGGGTGAAGCCAAATTTTGGAGCGTAATTGGAGAGAATTGGAGCTGGAGAAATGAAGAGTCTGGTTGTCAAGCCGGAAGAGTGAACTCCTATGTGATTTTTACTAAAACAACAAATGTTGATGTTGGTTTGTTGATAGTTTTCCTAGCAACAGTTTCCCTTGAGTTCCTAACTGAGAGATTCCTAGCCACCTGTGTTGGAGAGACCCTGGTAAACGAATAAAAATTTCCTTGGGTTATCCCCGATAAATGGATGGTACATCCCTTTGGTTATCCTTGATAAATGACTGGTTCATTCCTTGGGTTGGGAAGGTCAAGAGGAAGAGAGTTGGTGGAAAAGTAGGGATAGTTGTAAGATAATATCAGTTGGGTTGAGAGATTTATGAGTTGTGAGTGGATTATGAGAGGAAAACCTCTATTGTGGATTGCTAGCCTCAGCTCAGGGGTGATTGGTTGTTAAGATTTGGAACAATCAGTATACGATTGGGTGGAACGTTCATCCCAAGCATATGGTTGCATGATTCTTGTTTAAGATAAGTGTTTAATATTGTACTGAGTTATTTACATGTGTTATTGTTGTGCATGAATTCTATGTGAATGAGAATGACTTATATGTTGTTGTAATGAATGGCTTATTTGTATCTCATGTTTATTATTAGAATTCTCTAGATGCATAAGTTTTATTGTTATTTTTGTAGCTAAATTTGTTATAAATTGTAGTTGTAGGCTATGCGAAAACATATAACAACAAAAGAATGGATTTAATTAGCAGAAGTTTTGTGTTATGTGTATTCTGCACATATTGTTTCATATTTGGAGGCTAGGTACGTTACTAAAGTGGTATCATAGATGATAAAGAGAAATGTTTTGCATGGCGTGACCAACCATGGTGGATGGGTATGTTACAAAGTGGTATCAGAGTTGATAAAGAGAAAGTTTTTGCATGGTGTGACCAACCATAGTGGTTGGGTACATTACAAAGTGGTATTAGAGCCCCATTTTCAACACTAAGCCTAGATGAGAGAATTAAGTGTAACGTAGAAGTGAAAATTACATACTATGCAGGAAAAATGTTTAACAGAATGTCGGAAAAGGATGTCTGAAATTCGTTTGTTGAAATTACTGCAGTAAAAATTTAGAGGAATTTCAAGGGAAATGTGAAGAATTGAGCCCTTTGGAAATTTCAAAAATAAGCAAATCGAAAAAAAATGGGTATATTTATGTATGATGACATCGGCATGGCATGGAGGCCATGTTTCAACTGATGTGATGGCAGGTGACATGTACCGCCATGGTGGAAGGAAGTTAGAAAAGACAGCAAGTGTTGGATTTATTATGAGTCTATGAGTCCATGATTATGTGAGTTTGCAAAGGTAAAAACGACTAAGTGTTGGACTTATTATCAGTCAGTGATTCCACGAGTTCACGAGTCTACGAGTCTGCAAAGCTAGAAAAAATGGCTAAGTGTTGGACTTATTATGAGTTTGTGAGTCTGTGAGTCTATGAGTCTACGAGTTCGCAAAGGTAAAAATGACTAAGTGTTGGAATTATTATGAGTCCATGAGTCCGCGAGTCTGGAAGTCTACAAAGTTAGAAAAAAATGACTAAGTGTTAGGACTTATTACGATTCTGTGAGTCCGTGAGTCCATGAGTCCACAAAGGTAAAAACAACTAAGTGTTGGACTTATTATGAGTCCTTGAGTCCGTGAGTCTACGAGTCCACGAGCCCACAAAGTTAGAAAAATGACTAAATGTTGGGACTTATTATGAGTTCGTGAGTCTGTGAGTCCGTGAGTCCACAAAGGTAAAAACGGTTAAGTGTTGGACTTATTATGAGTATGTGAGTTCATGAGTCTGTAAGTCCACAATTCTGCAAAGGTAAAAATGGCTAAGTGTTGGACATATTATGAGTTTGTGAGTCCGAAAAGGAAAAAAAGACTAAGTGTTGGACTTATTATGAGTCTGTCAGTTCGTGAGTCTGCAAAGGTAAAAATGGCTAAGTGTTGGACTTATTGTGAGAATGTGAGTCCATGATTCTGTGAGTCCACAAGTCCATATAGATGGAAAAATAATATAAGTGTTTATACTTTTTGGATGGACTTATGAAAGGAATAATTATGCTTTCATGAGTCTGCGAGTTTGTGAGTCCGTGAGTCTGAATAGATGGAAAAATAATCTAAGTGTTGAGACTTTTTGGATGGACTTATGAAAAGGATAATTATGCTTTGATGAGTCCATGACTCCACAAGTCCATGATTCTGTCACCTGTGAGTCTAAATAGATGGAAAAATAATCTAAGTGTTGAAACTTTTAGGTGAACTCATGAAAGAAATAATTTAGATACAATATGGGAACACAATTGTACATAATTTCATGGATCTTGTTAATTATTTTAGCCTAACAAATTTTGTTGGCTGAAAATATTGCAGAATTAGAGGTACAGAAAGAAACTTAGTTATTATATGAGGACTAAAGTCATGGAATATGCTCAAGGGTCTTATAGCCATGGAGAAGAGTTCATAGGTCTGCATATCAACATGGGGAATGCTGAGATAGGTTCAAATGGAAGAAGGGATAGGAAAGAACCTGTCACTACAAGAAGTATGCATAGGGAAGTGTAAAGTTGCATGGATGATAATGAAAGGATTATGAAGGCTCAGGAAGAGATACTTAAGAGCTTAAACATGTTGCATAAGAAAGTTAACAAATATTTTGGCACCAAGCAAACAACTAGTGCTAGACAATCAACATCTAGATCTCACAGCAAAATGTATGATCATGAGAATGATAGGAATTTAAGAAGCATGAGTAGGCTCCATCATTATCCAAGGTAGTCCACTAGAAGAACTCATGCAAGTTCAGGACCAGGAAGCATCCCAAGTGTGTCCCCTGTTCATAGGAAAAGAAGAAGGCCTAAGGTAGACATTTTGCAAGATGGACTAAGGAAAATAAATCCACCTACTTTCAATGGTGAGAAAAGGAAAGGAAAAGAGGAAGAGGCTTGGCTGTTGGAAATGAAGAAATATTTCTAGCTGCACGATACCCGTCCCAGGTAGAAGCTAGGATTTCCACCTACCACTTGCAGGGAAAGGCAGTCATGTGGTGGGATCAACTTAAGAAAGCTAAGAACCTCGATGAGAAGAGAATCTCATGGAGCCAATTCAAAGGATCTTTCCAACAGAAATATGTGTTCAATCATTACTATGAGAGAAAGATGAAAGAGTTCTTTGAAGTCGAGTTGGGAACCATGACAATGGAGGAATATGAGAAGCGGTTATTTGAATTTTTGAAGTATGTTGACTTCTTCAAGGATGAGAAGGTTAAAATCCAAAGGTTTCTAAGAGGGTTACCCTCCTTCTATATTGATAATATTCAATATGAAAACCCCTATACCTTGGAGGATACCATAAGGAGAGAAAGGCACCTTTATGATCAAAGTAAAGGATCAAAGGCATAAAGGTTTTAAGCCACCCTTTTTCAAAAATAACTCCCAATCAAGTCAGCAAGGCCAGACAACCCAAAATGATCAAAAGAACGCATATTCATTTGGGAAAAGGCCAAGGAAGAAGCATGTTCAATGTTTGGTATGTCGGGGGAATCACTTATATAAGGGTTTCCTTCATAAAGGAGAAAGAATCAGGACTATCCACAACATTCAGGAGGATAAAATAGTGGGAGACATGGGAGGAAGTATGCCAAGGATTTATGCATCCTTGGAAAACAAGCAGGAAGAATATCAATCCCCCATGATCAAAGTGGAAGGTAAGATTGATAACCATCCCATAGCAATTTTAATTGATTCTAGAGCTAGACCTAGTTACATAAATGCTAAAATTGTTGAAAGATTTCACTTGCAAAGAAGCAAACATAAGAAATCTTGGTTAGTTCAATTAGCCACGGGGGATAAGAGAAATATCAATGAGTTGGTTAAATATTGTCAAATAGACATGAATGGACTCAACACGAAGGTAGATGTAAACATCATACCATTGGGTTGATATGAATTTCTAATTAGCATGGATTGGTTGGAAATGTTAGAAATGTGGGTGTGCTCATTTAACCATAGACAATATAGCAATATTGTCACCCAACCATAGGCACGAATTCCAACCCCAAGCACCTTGACCTTGACAGAGAGAAGAATTTTGGTAGAAAATCAATAGCCAACCAAGGATAATGCACCAAGCAAAGATAACCAAGACTGATCAAAAAGTCCATCCCAGAAAGACCGAAATTACAGGTTGTAGTAATTGCAGCTGCAATTTCTCCCCAGACTTGCACACTATTGGATTTCTACAGTTGCGACTTGTGTGTTCCAAATGATCTCTGGTGCCTTATATTTATACTTATCTCTCCAATATGTATGGGACAATTTCTCTTTCTGGAGGCTAAAGACTCAATATAAAATATTCTCTTTAGCCAACTTTACTTCTAGGGTTATGTCCAAGTCTTTTAGGGTTCTTCTTGCTTCCTAGAATATTATAATCTCATCAAAGGTCACAATTCAAGGTTAATACCTCTCGAAACTACCATAATATAAACACTCCCTCATATATAGGGAGGTATAAACAAGGAAATGGTCTTGAGCACAAACAGACCATTCAACCGGTAGCATCATCATAGCCACACAGGATATATCATGATCAAATCATGAGCACCATCATCATTATCCAACTAGATAATATCCATGACAATAAATACAATTTCATTTGATAGAACATAACTATGTTCATCCATAGTAGTACATAACTACTATATAGCAGTACACAACCACACCAAGTAGCACATGACTACTAACCAGTGACACATAATCACAATCAGTGGAACACATCCACCACAGTAGTATACAACTACTGTCCAGAGACATACAGTCTCTTCAACCATCATATCATCTGATATCAACCTGCATAAACAATATCATGATACAATTTGATTCATCTGGTCCATTCTTCCACTCACATATGTGAGATCTGGAAGATCATCTTCACTCATATAGTAAAAGCATCAACCATGGGCTATCTAGAATATTCTTTCCAAGCATGGAAGAAAAAATTTCCCCGATTTCTGAGCCTAGACCATTCATCTAACAGGGCCATTCCTCTGGCACTAAACATAGTGCAACCTGGATAGAATGAGTCTACCCTAGGGAATTCCTGTCCCTGATTTATGAACCTAGACCATTCACCTAACTGGGTCATTCCTCTGGCACTAAACATAGTGCAACCTGGAGAGAATGAGTCTGCCCTAGGGAATGATTGTCTAGACCATTTCCTAAGGAAATTATTGTCCTGCACCAACCTCCAAAATGGACCATTCTTCGAAACTTCTCACAACTGTGAACTTCAAAAGAATGACTTCCCGGCGAGGTGGACCATTCTAATTGACCACTATTGAGAGTTACTTCCGAGAAGAATGAATTTTATAGACCATTCCCCCACACTAGACACAAGGGGAATCATTTTCTATGGTACATCAACAATATATCAGACCATTTTCATTATGAAAATGACTGTCCAATCTGGATCATTTTTCGAACTGGAAAATGCACGTCCGTCAGAAATCTCAAGCCACTTTTTGAAATGGAAAGGAACTACCCATCTTAGACCATTTTCCAAACTGTAAAATGACTGTTTGTAAATCAATAGTTTATATATCAATGATCCATCCCAACCTGGGAATCCATCTCTTCCCCTTCAGCTAAGGGAGTTATCTCCACAAGCCCCATCTTGTCTCGTAAGTATGAAAAATTTATCCTGGACAAAGGCTTTGTCAAAATATCCATTGTCTGCTCATTTGTGGAGAGATATTGGAGCTTCACTTCTCCTTCATGGACTTTATCTTGAATAAACTAGTATTCGATCTCAATGTGTTTCGACCATTCATGAAACACTAGGTGTTCGGACAGCCTTATACAACTCTGATTGTCACAGTATATTATGGTTGAATTTGGTACCTGATCAAATAATCCAGAAATCATCTTCCTCAACCATATTGCTTTTTTACATGCCTCACATGTTGCGATATATTCTTCTTCTGCTATGTTGAGTGTGACAAACTTTTGTTTCCTGTTGCCCCAAGATATCATAGCAAAGCCCAAGATGAAACACATCTCTGAAGTACTCCTTTTGTATTATACACTCCCTACTCAATCTGAATCTGTGAATCCATGAAGCTATATATCACTGGATGAGTTAGATCTTAAACCATAGTTTAGCGTCCCAAGAATATATCTTAGAACATTATTTGTAGCTATCCAATGCTGATGTATGGGTTCCACCTGTAACTAGCTTAGGGTGTTTACAACAAAGAAAATATATGTTCGAGTATTCACTAAATACATTAATGACCCAATCAATTTTCGATATAGGGATGGGTCTACTGGATCATAGTCTAATTCTCTTACTTTTCCTATATATGTGGTCATATCAGTGTTCATGGATTTGCAATCCATCATTCCAAAATTCTGAAGAATATTCACTACATACTTTACTTGTCCAAGAAATACTTCACCACGCTTCTTCCATACTTCTAGTCCCAAGTAATAATTCACGAGACTGAGGTCTTTCATATCAAACTCAGAAGCTAGTTCCTTCTTATACTAGGTGATGAGAGACTCTTCACCTGTCAAGAATAAATCATCAACATATAGCAGTAGAATCACAGGTACATTTTTCATGACTTTGTAGTAGAGATTTGGATCTGCATGATTCTTGGAGAAACCAAGTCTTATTAAGTAGTTTTTTTATTCTAACATAGAAAGATCTCGGAGCTTGATTGAGTCCATACAAGTATTTCTTTAGTTTGCAAACATGAGTGCCTCTGGAGTGTATTACAAATCCTTGAGGTTGTTCAATATATACTTCTTCTTCGATTGCCATTGAGAAAAGTTGTCTTTACATCCATCTGATGTAAACTCCATCCCATGGAAGCAACACGAGACATAATGGCTCTAATAGATGTATATATGGAAACATGAGAGAATGTCTCATCGTAATATTCTCCCTCCTTCTGGGAGAAACTTCTAGCTACGAAACTTGCTTTGTATTTTTCCAGAATTCCATCTGCTGCATGTTTGATCTTATAGACTCATTTTGAAGTTACCACTGATTTTTCTTTGGGTCTAGGCACAATTTCCCATAAATCATTTTTCATGATGGACTGGTGTTCTTCGTTCATGGATTCTTTCCATTGTTTCTTCTGAGCTGCCTCTTCAAATGTGGTGGGTTCTTCATTTATAATATTTGTCATACATGCTACATAGCTAGAGAATCTTTTGGGATTTTTTCTTTTTCTAAAGGTGCCACTTGGGGATTTGAGTCTTTCTGCTTCTTATAGAGTAGCTTCAAGCCAATATGGATTTTTCTTGGTTTTCGGTACAATGATTGATTCAATAGGTTCACATGGTTGCATCAGATGATCAAGTTGTTATGTTTCTTCATTCTGACTTTATGGAATACATGTGCTTTCTTCTTTAATCTCTTCATACTCTTCTTCTTCTATAGTTTCTTCTATGGATTTATTGAAATCCATCTTTTCATTGATGGCTGAGTCTCTGCTGAATTCAACCTTATGTTGTTCCAGGATATACATTCTATAGGCTTTGGATGATTCACTGTATCCCACAAATATGCCCTTCTTTCCTGAGGGTTCTAATTTCTTCCTTTTATCCTTGGGAATGTGAATTTAAACAAGGAATCCAAAGATTCATAAGTGTTCCAAATTAGGTTTCTTTCCCGAGAAGGCTTCTTCTTGAGTCATACCCTTCAATATGTGGTGGGGACTTATGTTCTGAACAGATATTGATGTCATGGTTGATTCTCCCAAAAAATACGTAGATAAACCTTGATCGTTCATTAGTGCCTTCGCAGTTTCTTCAATAGATCTACTCTTCCTTTCTGCTACACCATTTTGTTGAGGATTATGAGAAACAGTTAACTCCCTCCTAACCCCTGCCAATTTTCAAAAGGAAACAAATTCCTTGGATCTGTATTCTCCTCCATTATCTATTCTCAAGGTCTTGATTTTCTTGTTTGTGGGGTTCTCTATCCCTACTTTGAATTATTGAAACTTGTTGAAAACTTCTTCCTTTGTCTTCAAGAGATATAACCAAGTATTTCTTGAGTAATCATCTATGAAGATTACATAGTAAAGAGAACCTACTAGATATTTGACTGGCATCGAACCGCAAACATCTGAATGTATCAGATCTAGGATTTCCTTAGATCTATTATTGGTGCTTGAGAATGGTTTCTTAACATTCTTACCAAGAGCACATCCTTTGCAAATTCCTTCATGTGTAGATTGTAGTTCTGGTATTCCTTCAACCATATTTTCGAGGAAAGATAATGCTTGATATTTGATATGAGCATGCATGCTACGACAAAGTTCATTGGGATTGACTTCATCATGTACAAGAGCTTCATAATTTCATTCTAGTAGTCTGTATAGTCTTCCTTCATGGGTTCCAATAACTCTAGCATTCTCTATGTTGGAGTCTCTAGACCAAGATAATACTTTTCCATCTACAAAGGATATTTTTTTCCTTTGTCTTCTAGGAAAGATATGGATACAAGATTCTTTTCTAAACCAGGTACATATAAGACATTGCTCAAATGAACATTGTTACTTGTTTTCAATTTGATGGAGGCTTGACCAATTCCTTCGACTGGATAGGTGTTCTTATCTCCAAGTTCTACCTTGTAGGATGTCCTCTTTTCATTTAGATTAGAGATTCTAACTTGGTCTCCTGTCATATGTCTGGAATCTCCACTGTCAATTATCCATATGTCATCTTCAAGAGTTCCTGTGAGAGTTGAATAGTGTATATGATTCGTCTTTTCATTCATGATTTTTGTTGACTGATAACTTTTCAAACTTTGACTTTGACCCAAAATGTCAACCCTGGCATTTTTTCCTTTTGAGAGTGCCAAGAGATGCACTGGACTAAGGCACACTAGAATATCTTCTCGTTGAGTAAGGTGTTCCATCATAAGGTGTTGGGCAAGAGTTTTAGGTTTTTGCAACTGCACCTGCTAGTAACCCTAGCAACAGTGATTCAGTGATTTCACCTGCTAGAAACCCTAGCGGCAGTTCCTCAACGAGCTTGATAATATTATGTCTTAGATTCCTTCCAGTGGTTTAGGCTGAATGAAGCAGGTGTGGGCCCATAACCTGTTATAAAAGTGGGTGTTCTTGTTTAACCATAGACAATATAGCAATATTGTCACCCAACCACAGGAACGAATGCCACCCCCGAGCACCTTGACCATGATGGAGAGAATAATTCTGGTAGAAAATCAATAGCCAACCAAGGCTAATGCACCAAGAAAAGATAACCAAGACTGATTATAAAATCCAACCCAAAATGACCGAAATTACAGGTTGTAGTAACTGTAGCTATAGCTTCTCCTCAGACTTTCTCACTACTAGATTTCTATAGTTGCAACTTGTGTGTTCCAAATGAGCTCTGGCACCTTATATTTATACTTCTCTCTCTAGGCTGTCTGGGCCGACTTCTCTTTCTGGAGGCTAAAGACTCAATATAAAATATTCTCTTTAGCCAGCTTTACTTCTAGGTTTATGTCCAAGTATTTTATGGTTCTTCTTGCTTCCTGGAATATTCTAATCTCATCAAAGGTCACAAGTGGATGTTAATACCTCTTGCATCTATCATAATATCAACAACAAAAGCATCATGTTTTCCTAAACTATTACAACAAGACAACTACATATCTCGATGAGGAAGGGAAGCAAGGAAAGATTCAAGGCATTCCAAGAGGTGTGGTTGTTAGAGAGATTTAAACTATGCAGTTGAAGAAGATACTCAAGAAGGGATTTCAGGTGTTTGCAGCCCATATGGAGGAGGAAGCCAAAGATAAAGTGGTAAACATTGAAGACCATCTGGTCTTGAGGGATTTTGAAGATTTTTTTAAGGAAATCCCAGGATTTCCAC
Source organism: Picea engelmannii (assembly GCA_009831015.1). Taxonomy (NCBI): domain Eukaryota; kingdom Viridiplantae; phylum Streptophyta; class Pinopsida; order Pinales; family Pinaceae; genus Picea; species Picea engelmannii. Next base: position 1,064,051 of record ML786679.1, read on the forward strand.
CAAAGAGAGACATTGATTTCTCTATTGATTTGGTGTCAGGTGCTTCCCCAATGTCTAAGACACCATATAGAATGGGTACACAAAAATTGAAGGAGTTGCAGATGAATCTTGAAGAGTTGTTAAAAAGGGGGTATATACACCCAAGTGTGTCACATTGGGGAGCCCCAGTTCTATTTGTGAAGAAGAAGGATAGAAACTTAAGGTTGTGTATTGATTTCATGCAACTTAATAAGGTTACCATAAATAATAAGTATCGTTTACCCAAAATTGATGATTTGTTTGATCAACTAAAAGGTGCAAGAATATTTTCAAATATTGACTTGATATTAGGCTATCATCAAGTAAGTATAAGGGAAGAAGACATCAGTAAGACAACATTCAGAACAAGATATGAGAATTATGAATTCACGGTAGTGCCATTTGGACTATCACATGCCCCAACAGTTTTTATGTGTTTGATGAATGGAGTGTTCAAGGAGTACCTAGAAAATTTTGTGATTATGTTCTTAGATGATATACTCGTCTATTCCAAATTAGAGGAGAAAGATTAACAACATTTAAGAATGGTGTTACAAGTTTTGAGAGAGCATAGATTATATGCTAAGATAAGTAAGTGCATCTTTTATCAAAAGAAGATTCACTACTTGGGGCATATAATATTAGCAGCAGGGATAGAAGTGGATCTCGAGAAGATAAAGGCCAATAGAGGATGGCCAATGCCAAATAATGTGACAGAGGTTAGATCATTCATGGGTCTTGTCAGTTATTACCGAAGAATCATAAAAGGTTTTTCAAAGATTGTGAGTCCAATCACTTCTTTGTAAAAGAAGGGTGTGAAGTTCGAATGGACTTCCAAATGTGAAGAGAGATTTCAAAAATTGAAAATAATATTGACAAGTTCTCCAATATTGAAGATTGTAGATACAAACAAATATTTTATTGTGTTCACCAATGCATGCAAGGAAGGGCTTGGTGGAGTCCTTAGTCAAAAGGATCATGTGGTATGTTATGAGTCCAGAAAATTAAAAGAGCATGAAAGGAATTATCCTACACATGAATTAGAGTTAGCAGTGATTGTACATGCATTGAAAATGTGGAGACATTACCTTGTGGGTAAGAAATTCGAGCTAAGGATAGACCACTGTGGTCTGAAGCATTTGTTTGGATAGTCGACACTAAATGATAGGAAAACTAGATGGCTATAATTTCTAAGTGAATATGACTTCAAAATTAAGGACATAAAGGGAAAGGAAAATCGAGTGGTCAATGCACTCAACAGGAGAGGTCATGAAGTGCATATTGTAGCCATTATCATGTATAGGACATATCTGAAGGATAAAGTTATTGTAGCAACAAATTCAGATAAGAATTATTTAAAAATAAAATAAACATTACAACAAGGTAATTTTCAGGAAAAAAATTAATTATTATGAGCTGAAAGAAGATGGAATTCTCATGTACAAAGGTAAAGTGTATGTGTCGAATTCCAGTGAGATGAAAAATGTAGTGCTAGAAGAAATGAATAATGTGCCATATGCAGGGCACCTAGGATATTAGAAAATAATTACAGCAGTAAGAAAACCAAAATTTTTGGCCAGGAATGGAGAAAGAAGTGAATAATTACATAGTCAGATGTGTGGAATGCCAAAAAGTAAATACATAACATAGACACCCAACAAGTTTGATACAACCATTGCCCATTCCATAATGGAAGTGGGAAGTTGTATCGGTTTATTTTATTACTAAGATTCCTAGAACAATGAAGAAGCATGATTCCATCATGGTGGTAGTGGAAAAATTGACTAAAGAAGCACATTTTATTCCAGTAAAGACTACACATAAGGCAACAAATATTGTAGATATTTATATGAGAGAAGTTGCTAGGCTACATGGAGTGCCTAAGGAAATAATTTCAGACAAAGATCCAAAGTTTACTTCCAATTTTTGGAAGGGTTTGTTCAAGGGCTTTGGGACAAATTTAAATCTTAGTAAAACATATCATCCAGAGTCTAATGGGAAAATAGAAAGGACTAACAAAATAATTGAGGACATGATTAGAATGTATGTGATGGATCAGCCATCGAAGTGGGAAGATTATATCCATTTAGTTGAATTTTCCTACAACAATGGGTATCGGGCCTTGTTGAAAATGAGTCCATTTGAGGCATTGTATGGCAAGAAATGTAACACACTAGTGAGTTGGGATAATCCAATAGAAAGAGTAGTTGTTGGGCCATAATTGTTAAAAGAAATGGAAGATTAGATGGAAAGGATAAAGCAAAATTTGAAGGCCGCCCAGGATAGGAAGAAAATTTATGCAGATAGGAATAGAGTTTTCATAGATTTTAAAGTGGGAGAACATGTGTTTTTAAAAGTAAAGGCAAAGAGAAGTTCGTTAATATTAGGAAGTTGCTCGAAGTTGGCAGCAAGCTATTGTGGTTCTTTTGAAATATTAGAAAAGATAGGCCCAATTGCATACATGTTATCTTTTCCTGCATCCATGAGAGTGCATAATGTATTTCATGTATCATTACTTAAAAAGTATGTACCTGATGCTAATCATGCCATTTATTGGAATGAGATCCAGGTGGAGCACAAAGGGGATTTCCAGGTGGAACCAGTATGCATCATGGACCAGAAAGTCAAAGTGCTTAGGAAAAAATCAATAGGATGGTAAAGGTTCAATGGACCTGCTACGGTCTTGAAGATGTTACATGGGAACTTGAACAAAACATGTGGTCGGAATACCCACAATTTTTTGATAGTTTTGAAGAAGAAAGAATGGAAGACTTCGTTTTGAGCAACTAGAGTACCAAAACCACATTTCAGTGTCCTGGCCAATTGCGCTGGGGAACTTGATAAATGAATGGCACATTCCTTGGGTTAATCCTGATAAACGGATGGTACATCCCCTGGGCATTTCTGATAAATGAATAGCGCATTCCTTGGGTCGACGAGTTGAGAGGAACATGAGATTTTGGTTGGAGTTGTTGGTGGAGTTGTTAAATTGCAGAAATTGTTATTTCTAAGTATCGTGATGTAAATTTGCATATATGTGTATCGTCATAGAGTGCACCAAGAATGACGCACAATTGTAGGGGAGGGGGAATGTAACATACCCATTATAATCCCTAGTTCGATTAATGTTTATGTAGATATAATATGTGTCTACGACCAAGCAATGTAATATGTGAATTGTATTTCAATGTTTTAATAATAATGTGTGATGTTAGCTGCTAAGGGGACACAGACAAGAGATGGGGGTTGAATTAATCCACAAGAGAGGGGAGTGTCTAGGATAATGGCCAAGAGGGGTCCAAGGGGGGAATTACCCATGTTTATGGATTTAACATGTTTTCCTAAATATGCTATTGTATATGAACCTTCCCATTTCTGATTGAGTGTTTCCAAATCCAATCATTGAATATGTGTAAAAGGGTGGGTGTGAGTAGTCACATCCTGAAGTTATTGGGCACATGGGAGTTGAGTAAACTCAGCTTAGGGAAGAGTGTGAGTCAATAAAGATAAGCAAAAGAGAGGAATTTTGTATGGGTTGAGACAAAAGTAACAACAATTCGAGTAGTTTGGGCAGTAAGTCAAGTTTGGGCATGAAAAGAGAGTTGGGAATGGGTGCAACCATAGGAGGGAAAATTATGGAGTGTAATTGGAGTGAATTGGATCTGGAGAACTGAAGATCTTGGTTGTCAAGCTGGAAGAGTGAACTCCTGCATGAGTTTCACTAAAACAACAAGTGTTGTTGTTGGTTTGCTGATAGTTTTCCTAGCAGCAGTTTCTCTTGAGTTCACAGCTAAGATATTCCTAGCTACCTGTGTCAGAGAGACCCTGATAAATGAATAGCACATTCCTTGGGTTATCCCTAATAAATGGATGGTACATACCTTGGGTTATCCCTGATAAACGAATGGTGTATTCCTTGGGTTGGGTAGGTCAAGAGGAAGAGAGCTGGTGGAAAAGTCGGGATAGTTGTAAGAGAATATCAGTTGGGTTGAGAGATTTATGAGATGTGAGTGGACTGTGAGAGACCACCCTCTTTTGTGAATTTATAGCCTTATCTCGGGGGTGACTAGATGTTGATATTTGGAACAGTCAGTCTATGTTTGGGTGGAATGTTCATCCCAAGCAACTAGTTGCACGATTCTTGTTTAAGATAAGTGTTTAATCTTGTATTGAGTTATTTATATGTGTTATTGTTGTGCATGAAATCGGTGTGAATCAGAATGAATTATATGTTGTTGTAATGAACAGTTTAGTTGTATCTCATGTTGTTTATTAGCGTGCTTCAGATGCATAGGTTTTATGGTTATTACTGTAGCTAAATCTGTTATAAATTGTAGTTGTAGGCTATGGGAAAATAGATAACAACAAAAGAATGTCTTTAATTAGCAGAAGTTTCATGTGATGTGTATTTTGCACGTATTTTTGCCTATCTGGAGGCTAGTTACATTACTAAAGTGGTATCAGAGCTGATAAAGAGAATTTTTTTGCATGGAGTGACCAGCCATGGTGGTTGGGTATGTTACAATAACTTAGTGAAATATGAATCCAGTATGAGTTCCCAAGATCCTCATGTGAGATCGCCAATTCAACCAATACCAATCTCCTCGTAACTCGTCAAATCTAGAAGGTGTTGAGGGAAATCGTGGGTTTCCAATTATGTAGCTAACGACTATTCACATCTTGTTGGTGGTCCAGCATGCGACCAATCACACCTTGTTAGGCATGCAAGGCCTAATCTCCCTCAAAAAATGAGAAATACAATGTAGAAGGGTGTGTCTTAGTATGACATCATCAATAGGTCCTTTGTGTTCCTCTAGGGTGGAAAATATAGCTACAACAATCTTTATCTTCCCCTTTTGAAAATATTTTAACTCATAAATCAATGTCTTATATAGTGAAAGTGTTCTCTATTATAATAAGGGTTTGGTTTTTAGATGAAACATTAGGGTATTCGATAATATTTTCAAGGTGCAAGTTCCATTCATGCATAATGATCTTATTGATGCAAATTATCGTCAACCATTAATCACATGTGAAGTATAGTAATGAAGTAACCCCAAGACCAAACTCAAATGAACAAGGAATCTTGTTTTGACTTAAAACCCATAGGTGACCATAGTATTTTGTTCTAATACACATTCATAACTCAATAAAACTACTATTTGATATTCTATGATTTATTTTATGCATGTTAATGGCTAGGGAAAATTTTAAGCATCCATCCTTTTCTTATAGTGTAGAAACCTTGGTGAATTTTTTTATTCTTAAAATGGTAAGCATAAAATGTTTGGTGATATTTTTTGTAAAATGTTCAAAATTATATGGATTTTATATAGTTTCTATAAAATTTGGGTGATTTTTAAAGTAAAATACTTTTATCCTATAGGATTTGGGAAAATGTTTTTGTCAAAAATTGGAAATCGGGGAATCATTTTGTGGAAAAAAACATGGAAAATTAGGCCATGGGTGAAATTTATCCCCTAAAATTTTCCTTGTTAATGGTTGCATGGTGATCTCTTGGTGTTACAATGTGATAATGATTGGATGGTATTTCTTATGGGATATACATTTCATTGTTAAGGATGGTTGATGGTGGTTGATGCTTTTCTCCTCTACAATGTAGATATGATGGATTATGCTAAGTTCTAATTACTTATAGGTTGAATGTGATATTTAATTATGGTAATTTTTGGTTTATGTGATTGGAAACATGAACATGGTTGTGTAGTCCATATCTCTTTGTGACATCCACCTACAAACAGGAAATTCTAATACACATTATCAAATGAGTGAAAAGGAATTTTTTTTATTGAAGTTTGAATGACACATAGATATGCCAATACTCTAACCCATGAAGCATGCGAAAATTGTTGTAAGAACATAAGTATTTGAAGAGTAGTGCATAACACCTCTATACAATATTATCCATTATCTAAACCATTTCTCGGAAATCATGGTGTAATCCTAGCCATCCATCCAAAACTAAGGGATTATATTGCATATGACGATTTTTTATTGAATTTTTCCCTGATCACACTCTCACTCAACCAATTCAATTAGCCTCCCAACACACTCATTCATGGATTTTTTCCATTGTTCATGGGAATTCTAAATAATTTTAAAACCTTTACATTCTTAGACTATAAGTAGAGCAGAGTTTCCTTATCATTTTCCCTTGGGTTTTGTTGAAAGAAGGGATTGTCTTGTTAGCTTGAAATTGGCCTTTTTCACCTTCATTTGAGGGTTTTGTTGCATGGTTTGGTGGTCATTTTTTAGTGAATGAATTCATCTTATTGAATGCCAATACCTACTACCAAAACAAAGACATGGAACAACCATAGAAATCTTGAATTTTAAGACCACATACCGACAAATGAAGGTAAAAAAGGTATGTCCATTGGCCATGATGAATGTTTCTTCCTCTTGTGTGATGTGTGCATGAAATGTATTGATTTATAACATAGATGGGCTCAATTTTCTTGCTAAACTCAACCTTTTCCTTCTCTAATTTGAACCACATTTTCATTGTTTCCCATGAGTTTGAATTCACATAGTATACCTCAAGGTAGAAGCCATGCAATGGTTTTTTGGTACTCTGGTTTGTCATCCAAAAAAGCATCCAAAACTATCCCTTTTTCCCTCTTTTTGGTATATTTCTCATCCATTTTGGCTAAATAAAGACATCCAAAGGAATATAAGGTAATTTCTTGCTTTATTTTTAATTTTCAAGAATTAGCAAGTTAAAATACTAAAAACTTGGTTTTTATCAATATTTATAGAAATAAATGTGTTCTTGTAATCATACATTCATTTAGATGGTTCCATACTGATATGAATAAAATGGGCATGTGGATCATGATATACGTCTTCATACTATGGTGCATTTCCCCTTGGATGCGAGAAAAACAGTTAGGAACCCTTTGTTCAACGCTCCAATCAATGTGGGTATCAACAGAAAATATTAAATCCAAGTTGTTCATGAAATCAAGGAAAAAATCACTCAATCCAAGAGTGAATCAACTATATTTAGAAGTTAGATTGTTATGGAATTACTCTATGAGAGGAATTGTATCCTAGTTGTTTCATTTTTCTTTGTATAAATAAATCAAAGGTGAAACTATGAAGAGAGATTCGATTATATACAGAAAACTATGAACTAAGGATTGTAGAAACTTTTGTTAGCCAAACAAGTGATTTAATTTTCTCCATTTTGTAGTTTTCTTACTATGCATGTGTCAATCTGGGAGGGAACTCTTGCTCTGTTTCATGTTGCATTTGTAAAATGTTTCATGTTGCATTTGTAAATATTTGTGCATACCTTTGATTTTCTGCAAGTTTCTAGTTGGTAAATATTCTTACTCCATTTAATGTAGATCAACTTTCTATTCATTAGATTTGGAATCATACTTCATTTCAACTTTATTTACAATCAGGAATGAATTAGTTTTCAAGTTAAAATTACAACTAAGGATCACAATAAATACTTGGCTTAGAATCTTTTGATTTGATTTCATTAATGCATGTGTGTATTAAATATTTTTTCTAGTCCCCAGCTTTCACAAGTCAATAGAGTACTATTGCAAGAGCCATCACTTGTTGAGGCAATACAATCTTGTAACCTGAATTTATACCAATGAAACTGTGATAAATTTAGATTGGAAAATTATAAGTTAGCTTAAAATCTTTTCATTTGAATGTGTGACAAACATTATTTCCAATCCTCAACTTTCACAAGTTACCATAGTACTTTTGCAAGAGCCATCACCTGTTGAGGCAATAAAATCTTGTAGCCTGATTTTCTCCCAGCGAAACTGTCATAACTTTATATTGCAAGAATTAGTTCTTGTTTATAATATTGGAGTTTAAGTATAGTTAGCTCACATTTTTCCTTTGATAACCAGTTAAGATATTTTATTAGTAGTTGATTATCATTGTCAAGTTTGAATCTCATTCTCAATTTAAGAATTGTAGAAAAGTTTCAAAACTAATTCCCTCACATACATTGATTGTACCTCGCAATTTTACCAACCCTGGATTGACATCATAATGTCCCATTTATGTAAATGAATTAGCATGGCAGGTTCATCATTTGTGGCTATTTTATATAATTTATAAATGAAGGGAAAACCTCGTATGTTTGCATGCATAGGTGGTAATGTGTGGGAATTTGCATGGGTTTTAAATCTCTATTGGTTGACCCATTTTTTTTCTCTTATTGACATTCAAAGCCTTCAATTCATATGTGATTTGGAGTCATTAAAACAAAAAAGGACCATGTTGTAGCTTTGTTTGTATTTTCACCTACCCATATGCTTGAGGTTGTTGAAAACCATTTGTTGATATCACACCCTATTGTGCTAGCTAATGGAAATGAGTGTTAGCAAGGTTTTTACATCCATGAATACATCATACGTGGCTTTGGGATATGAATCCATGAGTTGGGCATTCTTGTAAAACTACATCACAATGGGACTCAACTATTGGGCCTTCGGTTGCAGGTCATGATGGGTTGTGTTTTGCAAATATATAATGGAGAAATGTGTGGTTCTTGTTCAACTATGAATATGATAATTTGATAAATGTTAATACTTGTATAGGTTCATGGTTGTAAAATCTCACATAACCTTTGAAATCTCACTTTGCATAACTTGTGGAAGCACAAATGTATATTCGTATGGATTTTCTTACTACCTTTATTAGGCTTATAAACCTAAAGGTTATTCAAATAACACATGGATTCATCCTACACGTTTAGTTGATAAATTCGATGGGTCTTGTTTCTTGTAGCTTTTTAAAAATAAGCTATGAACTAAATGAACGAATATTACAAGTATTAAAAACTAATTCATGGTTTTCAGTGTATTGAATGGAAGCTATATCATGGCATTTTCATTATGTAGAAGAAACATCATATTTTATGAGTGTTAGTAGCCTTCTTATGTTTGGTTTGATGGGATTATTATTATCTAAAAGCACCTGTTAGTCTAGGATTTTTAAATAGAAATATAGAAATGATTAACATCAAATATTTATATGTTATATGATGAGGGAAACTGTAATGTGAATGCAAATTTAGTGTGTTTTGGGTGGAAAATGCCTTAAGTTGTTTTCATAACACATTAATTCCATGATCTTTTTAGTGTGATGCAAATGAATCCAACATTTTAGGATTGTGAAATTGATTATTTTAAGGATTGTATTTAGATCATGAACATATATTTATATGTTCTATGATGAGGGTAATTGTAACATGAATGCAAATTTAGTGTGTTTTGGGTGGAAAATTCCTTAGGTTGTTTTCAACACATTAATTTCATGATGTCTTTAGTGTGATACAAATGAATCGAACATCTTAGGACTGTGGAATTGATGATTTTGAGGATTGTATTTAGATCATGAACATGTATGTAGTGTTCTTCAGATGGTTGTCCAACATGAGATTTTATTTTATACATTTTTCTTGACTTCACTCCTCATCACCACATTCTTATCTGCACCTACCAACTATGTTGTATCTCATTGTAGGCCTGCATGCATCATTATAATAAGGAAAATATATAAATGGTTGCATCATGTATATGAATGTTGAATTGAGTTTTGGAATTAATGGATAAGGAGGAACTCCTCCAAGCCTAACTCTTTAAAAACAAAACAAAAAGACTAGACACCATAACAATCGAGTTTACCCCATTTGAGAGTGGTGTCCCTGAGTGGCCACATATTACTCACCTAAACTACAATTTCTACTATTTCAACATGCATTCTTTAATTGAAATTAGGTGGTAATCAATGAAGAGGAAATGATTATTATTGACTAAGATAGATGTTGTAGCAAATTTGCAACAAGGGTGAAAAAACTTGCATCTCTAAAGGTTGCACTATATCACAAACAAAAATGGGTAAAAGGTATATAATACCTACTTATAAGAGTAGATCCACATTCCTTTAGATATTAATCTACCATGAAATAACTAAAATAAAAAATGTACTAGATGCATCCAAAGAATGTGAACGATACATATACCTAATTGAAATAATAATACAAACAACATATATGAATAAACCAATGAAGAAAATAATCCTCTGGTGGCCTCTCCATGGGAGGGCTCTTTTTCTTTCTTGAGTGTGTTGCAAATGTTATACTTCTCCTGCTCAATGGATGGAAGTTATGGTGAAATGAGGTCCAAAAGATGAGTGGAAATTTTGGAAGCACTTCTTCACTTTCAATAGTGGTTATCCTTGATAGGGTCAAAATAATAAAATATATTATTTGACCAAATCAATTCTAACTATTAATTTGAAAATTTTATTTTATTTAAATAAAATAAAAAGGGGAAAAGTCATAAAAGGCAATTTGACTTTAATTAAATGGAAATAACATTAGAAAAAGTGTTTTCCTAAGTTATATAAGGGGAAATGATGTGAAAGAAAATGTAGACATGGGACACATATGGTGCGAATGGTGTAACCTAGTAAGGCTTAGCCTTTTAAGTTAGGTTAATGTTGTGGCTACAACAACCCCCCTTACATTTTTCTTTTATAAGAGAAAGGAAAGGGACCCCCTACTAAAATTCGATCTCTAATGCTACTACTACAAGCCTAAGGATTATTCTTTACCTACCTTGAGAGAAAATGTTCATCAATGTTTGCTAGAAAATGGTTGGGTGAAGATGTTCATCGATTAAGCTGCAAGACAATAATGTTAACTTATAATGGTTCCTATTATAGCAAAAAAATGTCTATGTTTAAATAATATAATATACATGCCTTTAAATTATATAAATAGAGGGAGTATTCTCATTGTTTGGATGTGTGTGGCATTATATGAGCCTTTGATTTCATTATACTTTGAACATGTACTTTTATTATTATTATTATCATTTAATGTTATGTATATACGTGACAACTTCTCCTGCATATTGGGATGTATAGCACCTCTCAACTAAATAATAATATAATAATATATAGAATATAATATAATGATTTTGGAGCCCCAACCAAATCAATCTCAATCCACAACTTCTATAATTTTAGAGCAAAGTAGATTTTTTGGAAATGTGTAATATTGAGCCTCTAAAATGATAAAGTGATGTAGGAGCATCAGGAGCATGGCTACGGGTATGTCAAAAATACCCAAGATGATGGTGATGCATGGGGAATAAAAGTACAAGTATGCATATTATGATGGAAGAATGGTTGATGAACCATGTACGAGGGTATGTCAAAAATACCGAAGATGATGGTGATGCATGGGGAATAAAAGTACAAGTATGCATATTATGATGGAAGAATGGTTGATGAACCATGTACGAGAAAGAGTTTCCTCGATGTTGGAGACCCATGTATTCCAGTAGATAACTACTCTTTTATATTCCGGTAGATGACTACTCTTTTATATGGACTTCAAATTATATTTGTGGTTGCAGGTACAAGATGAAAATTAGATAAGATTGAGAATGAAGAAGACCAAAGATCGTGGAAAACCAAAATATAAAACCAAGGGCTAGGAAGATACAAAACCTAGAAGAGAAAAGGGACCAATTTAATGAAGATTTCTCATAAAGAATGAGACATTCCTATTTGTAATGTTTAATGAAAATATGAAGAAAAATGTAATAATGTAGATTAATTCTAGAAGTCTAGATAGGAATTATAGATGGAGAGAAATGAATAGATGTAGAGATAAAGATTGTTGAGAGAATCATGGAGACATCATAGAAATTAATTATAGAGATGGTTGTGTTTTCATTTGAACTAATTAACTAATTATGAAATAATTGTTATGGTCACCTCTAGTTATATAAGGAACCATTTATACACAAATTGAATATACAAAACTGGTTTTGTAATAAATTTTCCCCTTTTGAGGAATTGGAGCCTATTTTCTGGTGTCCCTTGCTTTGCAAAGTGTAGTGTATGTATTTTTTTTAACTTCGGCTGCAGCTCTGATTCCATCATTTGGTATCAGAGCGAGAGGATGTGAGTTGAGTAAATTGTTGCCACACTGCCCAAAAAACGCTGATGTCCGTGATTGTACATTGTTGTTGAAATTAAAAATCGCAAGCCTAAATGTTGTTGTAGGCGTGAGGACATCAAGGAATCACCATGAGGAAACAAAAGATTTGTTGTGTGAGAGAAGTTGCTGGAAATAATCAATCACGAGATTCGAGTACTGTTTTAGTCATTTGTTGGAAAGAGAGGTGCAACATTTCTAAGGAAGAGCCACAAGTCAATTGGAATGAGAGGTGCCCAAGGCTCGAAGGGCATTTGAAATTCTAGCTCCTTGTTGAATGGAAAAGATAATTTTTAATCGAATTCAATGTGATGGATTTTTCTGCCAGTCTCACAGAGCAGAAGCATTTATATATCAGAGGTAAGAGATCTGATAAGATGGTTTTTAAACCTAGTGAGAGTGGAAATGAAGGCGATGATGACTTTGAAGTTGAAGCCGATGTCGAACCTGTTCAATCGTGTGGATTCTAAAATGATCGTGAAGCCCTAGAAAGAGAAGGCCCACAAATGCATGCAGTTCACGCATGGAGAATGGTATCGTGGCTATTCTAGAGCCATGTGATCTAGTCGACGAGGCCACGAGAAGATAATTGGAAAGAAACCCTCCATAAGGCGGACTTGTCATTGTAAGACGGAATTGTTGGAGGAAAGAAACCCTCCAACAATTTTCAATGATTAAAAATGGGCATGACAACTTTTAGGTATAATTTAATTTTTTTATAAGCATTGGTGTCCACATTGCAAACATAGATATGGATGAGACTTGGCATGTATTACATCTCCCATGTTTCTTTAAGCATTTTATTTAATAGTTGCATGGGCCATAGGATCAAATTGATGGGTAAATAGTGTTCCTTTATATTGAGTTTGTAAAGAGGTATAATTGAAATACAAGAATGGGTAAATAGTGTTCCTTTATATTGAGTTTGTAAAGAGATATAATTGAAATACAAGTTGAGTCATGTCAAAGCTAAATGTTAAGAGTGTTGAGTTTGGAGTCAAAATAGTGTAGAAATTTTTTAATTAGTTTCAAGTCATTGTACGCGATTTTTTGGGATAAAGAGTTGAAGTCGTATTAAAAATTGTAAAAGTGTGAGATGAGTGTAGAGATCTCGTGAACGTAATGAAGCTTTTGTAGAGTCAATGTTTGTAATAAAGTCTTTCTGCAAGTCGCGTTATTTTGAATCCTAACTCAAGTTTAAGTTGAGAGTCTATTGATGTAAATGTTCAAGTCCAAGTATTCATTGATGTAAGGGGTCAAGTCATGTCAATAGTCAAGAAAAGTGAAGTTGAATTCAAGGAGTCAATGTCTGAGTTGAAGTCAAGTTGAGAGTCTAATATTGATGATGAAATACCAAGGGTGCATGATCAGTGTTATGTGACACCCCAAGTTAAATTTATGAGTCTAAATGAAGTATATTGATGCAAAGTGTTGAAGTCAAGTGAAATATTGGGAGTGGAGTCAAAGTAAAGTATAATTGAAGTTTAATTCATGTCAATGGTGCATCAATTAAGTTTGTCAAACCAAGGTCATAGGTTTCTTGTTGGACATTATGCACATTCCAACAAGAAACATATGTATTTTGTATGCATGTTAAAGGATATTGCAAGTGTCTTGTTGGATAAAGAAGTCCCTCCTACAAGAAACTATTTTATGCAGGTAATGCAGTGGAAGATTCAGGATTAATCAAGAAGATGACCGATGAAAATAGAAGATGATGTTGACTCCGTGACAGAGAAATGCAAGCAAGAAGAAGATTGATGCAGAAAGAGAAAATGATGTAGACTTCAAGAGAAATGGAGATTTATGGCAGAACCCTATAGCAAGAAAGTTGTAACAGAAAAAAGAACAACTTACAGCTGCAGTTGGGTAAAATTTGTTGAGACAACTCCGTAGTTGCAAATGTGGTTAGATTTTTCTAGAGAAAAGAGTAGATGAATCTCTTGAAGGAAAGTGAGAAATTGAAAAATCCTACAACTATGGTAGCTGAGGAGAAGAGGAAGCTCAAAAGGTTCCATTGGAGAGAACCAGAGATACCAAGAGGACAAGCTCAAGAGGAGAATCTTGGTGAGGTATATTTTAGCAAGGTGAAACATACTTGTTACTGTAGGGGCTTATTGCAGCTCATAGTGAGCATGAAGAAGCTCACAAAGGAAGATAGGAGAATGACTATGGATAGTCAGGTAAAGGGTTCATAAGGTAGCCACAACAAAGAGAAAGAAGACATAGAATCTCATGACAAGGAAGTTGAAATAGAAGAACTCCTATGCATGAACAAAAATAAGCAAGAGGCGAGGGGAAAGGACAAAAACAAGGATGCAAAGAAATCAAAAGAAAAAAGTGACAAGAGATAGACACAACAAAGTGAAGCAACGGAAGTGTGAAGAACAAAGAAGTAAACAAAGCAAGGTATAATTAAAAGTATTGTGTGATTTGAGATATAGATATAATAAATCCATGAAGTATGACATCCACAAGAAGTTTAATGGTCCTTGGATAATGTATTAATGATGGTCTTAGTCTTATTTGTATAAAGACTAGATTTCATAAGTTGAGATGAAAGTATATGTACGTGATGTAAGTCTAAGGAGGCATGCATTCCCCATATTTTGTTAAAGTTCTTAGTGCTCTAAAAACCACTTTGTAATGTATGGTTTGTGGTTATTTGAAACCGCTGATGTAATGAATGGTAGTCATGGAAGAGATGTGCTCAACCGTGGGAAGAAATGTTGATTTGAGGTATTCCACATCAAACTATGAAATAACAGTTTGTGAGATGGAAAGGAATCCATGGACAGGAGCCCATGAAGATGTTTTTCCTCGAGAGTCTGATGTAGGAGCATCGAGAGCATGGCTATGGGTATGTCAAAAAAACCCAATATGAAGGTGGCATGGGAATAAAGGTAGACATATGTAGATTATGCCGAAATAATGGTTGATGAACCATGTACAAGAAAGAGTTTCATAGTGAGTTGATGGATACAACGGTTGGCGGCCCATGTATTATGATGGATATATACTCTTTTATATGGAATTCAACTTATATTTATGGTTGCAGGTACAAGATGGAAATTAGAGAGGATTGAGAATGAAGAAGACCAAAAATCGTGGAAAACTGAAAAAGAATACCAAGGGCGAGGAAGATACAAAACCTAGAAGAGAAAATGGACCAATTTAATGAATATTTCTCATGAAGAAGGGGAACTTCCTATTTGTAATGTTTAATGGAAATATGAAGAAAAACATAATATTGTAGACTAATTCTAGAAGTCTATGTATGAATGAGAGATGGAGAGAAATGAATAGATGTAGGGATGAAGATTGTTGAGAGAATCACATAGATATTGTGGAGAGATCATAGGAGTTAATTATAGAGATGGTTGTGTATTCGTTTGAACTAATTAACTAATTATGAAATAATTGTTATGGTCGCCTATAGTTATATAAGGGACCATTTTTACACAAATTGAATATACGAGAATGGTTTTATAATAAAATTTCCCCTTCAGGGGGATTGGAGCCTATTTTCTGGTGTCCCTTACTTTGCAAAGTGTAGGGTATGTATTTGTTTTTCTGGTGTCCCTTGCTTTGCAAAGTGTAGTGTATGTATTTGTTTTTACATTTTTTGCGGCTCTGATTCCATTATTTAAATTTTCTACACTATTTTGACTCCAAACTCAACACTCTTAAATTTTAGCTTTTGACATGACTCAACTTGTGTTTCAATTATACCTCTTTACAAACTCAGTATAAAGGGAACACAATTTACCCCTTACTTTGATCCTATGGCCCATGCAACTTTTAAATCAAATGCTTAAATAAACATGGGAGATATAATACATGTCAAAGCTCGTCCATATCTATGTTTGCAATGTGGACACCAACGCTTATCACACAACAAATAAATTATACCTAAAAGTTTCCACACCCACTTTTAATCATTGAAAATTGTTGCATCCTTTTTCCACTTTCTTCACACGATCCTAGGTGCCTGTAACAATGAGAGGGTCGTGAGATTTGATAACATTGAAGACAATAGTCTTGATCATTGTAGCTTGCTCGGATAGAAATCGTGTATCTGTTGGCTTCACCTTCAACTTCGATTTCTTTGCAAAGTGTAGTGTATGTATTTGTTTTTACTTTCATTGTGGCTGATTCCATCATAAAGCTATTGATTGAGATTGATTTGCTTAGGGCCCTTAAATCATTATGTGTGGTGGGGATCTAAATCATCACCTACAACAAACAAATCCAAAGAAAGGGAAAAAGGCATGGTTGAGTTGTTAAAGGGTTTTTTCACTCATGAATATCAATGATTTTTCAAATGTGTTACCATTTCCTTAATGGTCTATATTTGTCTTGGAGGGATAGGGTGAAAGGAATGAACTGAAGCAGAGTGGGTAATCATCATCATTATGTGAACAGATCTACATATCACCACTCAAACCTTCTTCCTTTCTTGAACATATATGAAAATTTCTACACCAACTTCAGTAGTGGCAACTGGAGTATAACACATGGTAGGGATTTTTATTATTACTGTAAGGTTGTAATTGAAGATGGATATAATTTTGATGGTCAAGTAGTCTAGGGTTTCCATGTATGTCAATATATTGGTTGAATTACTTGGATATTATGGTTCATGATGAGTTTAGAGGTATCACAATAGTCCATAGGCTTCCACTAAAGATGGATATAATGTTGATGTAAGTAGTTTAGGGTTTCCATATATGGAAACATAATGGTTGCATTTTCCCCAAAGAAGATATAAATGAATATTTCCTTGATACACATTAGTTAATGATTATTTGGATGAAAGGAAGGCATGGGAATTTTTTTCACAAGGTAGCGGTTGGGTAGAAACCCTAGGAGCAACAGACTATGAACTACATAATTGGTTGCTTAAATTGAAAAAACCCTAGTATCCACTACAAGACTTGCATGAGAGAGGAAGGGAAGAACAACTCATAGATATCAAGGAAAAATGTAAATAAAATTACGTTCATAGGCACCATATGCATTATATTGTAGCGCCACTAGAGTATCTCAAGATCAACAAGTCTTATCAGTCTCTATGGATTCTGAGCTTCAATTGGTTGATTACTTTGAAGAAATAGTCTCGGAAGAGGACATTTTTGTCTCCTATGGGTCTCTTGATGCCAAGGTCTCTATGGAAATGGGGGTTTCAAGGCCTGAACACTTTATACTTTGTAAACCTTGGGATAAGGGGGTTGTAGTCAATAGTAGTGATAGATATATGCCCCACATGAGCCCTTTCCTATAGGTGGACTCTAGCTAGAAAACATAGTTCCCTTTAGGCTATTCTTCGGTGGCCACTTCAGAAAAGGGTGATGGTATTCATGTGACTATAGTCAACATGGATGCAAGAAGAAGTAATGGGGTTGTTAATGGACTCAAGGTGTGGGTTTCGTCAGAACCATCCAGTCTTAGGGAGGAGCGGGTTGGATCTGGTGTTGGGATATACTAGAATGATTTAGGGTTAGGGTTCATCGGTGAAAATTTGCAGATGTAGGATTTCAATGGTGGTGAGGTTATTCATGAAGTGGATCAAAAATGGAAGAAGAAGCAGAAGGTAAATAAATATTGGGGAAGTTGTACTTCTCTGGTTGTTGGAAAAGATATTTAGGTGGAGAAAATGTGATTGTTAGCAAGGAATAATTTGGTGGGAAATTTTATTTGTCATAGTGTTTCCACGGTGTGTTTGAAAAAATGACTTCAGTTGGAGTGGGCTCCTATTTTAGGGTATGGATTGATATTTCAATTTCTTGCAAAACTATAGATCGGGTTTATTTTCAAGTGTGATGAGGATTCCCTAAAAATTCTAAAAGGTAACTAGTTTTTGAATAGGGCTTGGATGTTCATCAAACCTTGTCAACCTTGTTTTGATGCAAAGGAGGAATTCATTGTTAGTACTCTAGTATGGGTAAAATGATTGAGTTTCCCTTTGGAGATGTGGTATGAGTGTTATTTGTAGGCTATTGGTGATGCCTTAGGTAAGTTCATTATGTCAGATGATATTTACAAATCCTAGAATGGTCGATCTATTGCTTGGATTCTAGTAAAAATTGATGTTAGACAAGGCTTGTTTGAATAATGGAGCTGGTGGTTGGGGATAAATCATACACCCAAACCATGGATTACATGAATTTCCCTCTCTGTTGTGTGAGATGCCACATGTATGGCCATGTTCTTCATGATTGTGATAAGTATTTTACGTGACATTATTAGGTCAAGAAAGAGGACAATCTGGTAGGGGGGAAGATTAGGTTGTTTTTCTAGAAGAAGTTCCTCACATATATGTTGAGTTAGTAAGCCACATTGAGGGTGATGTTGTGGGGCATGGGAAAACGCCTAATGGTGAGAAGGAGGTTATTTTGGTGGATATGGTTTTGATGGTTGGTGAAATTTCTATTCCCGTAATTTTTGGCTCTCATCATTTGAATGGAATTGAGGAAGCCCTAGTTGGTTCGATATTTTTCAAATTCTCTCCTTCTCAACTTCGAAAGTTGTATATACTTTGGATTTTGGGTACACACCCTCCAAGTAATTCTACTTTAATTCGTTCTTCACTGCTTGATAAGAAATATGCTATTTTTTTGGCATCGAGGGAGGGTTCTATAGTTCATTGTCAAGATGAAGCTGAGAGGGCAAGG
>ML786679.1:1083651-1096419 GCA_009831015.1 Picea engelmannii
AATTTTTTTTTTTTTTTTTTTTTGTGTCGGTGAGTTTCAAGATATTTTTTTTTTAGAAAAAGTTTGACATGGTTACTAGATAGGAATTTTGGTGAAATCTAATATAAGTTTTTTGAGCATGTCAATTTTGGATTATCTTTCTATATATAGAAAATTCAGTGATATGTACATACATATATATGTAGAAATATTTTTAATTTTCCATATATATATACTCATTTTTGCTTCTATCATTTAAGTGATCATTTTAAAGTAGAGCTTGGATAAATGTGAAAGGTTGGACTCTATCATTTAAGTGATCATTTTAAAGTAGAGCTTGGATAAATGTGAAAGGTTGGACTCTCAAATGATGGAAGATTTATGATCATTTCAGAATCCCAACATTTCAGACTGCAGATACTCATTTTTGGTTCTATCATTTGAGTGATCATTTTAAAGTGGAGCTTGGATAAATGTGAACATTTCAGACTGCATATACTCATTTTTGGTTCTATCATTTGAGTGATCATTTTAAAGTGGAGCTTGGATAAATGTGAAATGTTGGGGCTCAGATTTATGATCATTTCAGAACCCCAACATTTCAGATTTCTGGAGACTCCACGTGCTCCAAAATTAATATTATATATATATATGACCCGTCAAATTTAACCCGTGCCCTGATCACGGGCCAGCTAGGGAGGGGCGTTGATCACCGATTCCGGCTATTCCACCCGTGGAGAACGACTGCTGAAATCCTTGACGGATACGGCCCGTCAAATTGAACCCCGTGCGCTGATCACGGGCCAGCTAGGGAGGGGGCGTTGATCCCGGATTCCGGCTATCCGCACCTGTGGAGAACGACTGCTGAAATCCTTGACGCGATCCGAGCAGGCTACCTGATGGACGCCAGGTGGCAGGACCCGATTCATCCTCACCGCATTTATTTATATGGACAATATAGTCATAAAACAAGTCACTTCCCACTGGGTATGGTCGTTGCGATATCATTTTAGAGGTCATCATTCATTTAATATGGACAACATAGTCATAATGTAGGTCACTTCGCAATTCGTCATTACATTGTGCCTGTTTTGGAGAGCCAATAAGAAGCAAGTGTCGGTGCATAAAGTTTTTTTTGCACTCGACTCGTACGTTTTCACGCGCAAGGAGTCCCAGAAGCTACAGCCTATTTGTGGCCACCATGACTCATGGACTACAGAGGAATGAATCTTCACTGTAACGATACGGACCGCGTCACTTACTACCTTTGTAGGTGATACGTGCCCATCAATAGAATATCTTTTCAAAAATGGATGCATCTGATGAGTTTAGATTGATTGATTGATTGATTTTAATGGTGTTAATGATGCTGAACAGGTCGAGGTACTAAGAGAATAACAGTCCTAATTCATCTTCATATTTTTTTCGACGTAGAATTTTCGGCTGTGAATCTTGACTATAAGGGTAGCAATTTGGTTGATCTTATCCTCATCAAATAACTAATGCACTTTTAAATTATTTTTATACTGATTGCGAATATCCTTGTAAACTGCACATTCAGTAACAAAGTGTCACTCTATCTCCACCACACTCTTATGACGGCCAAATATGCAAATTCTCTCCTCCAAAACTTAATTTCAGAAAATAGCATAATAATCTCTACGTAAACACCTCGTTAACTTGGATGGAGGGACGGCGCAGAAGTTGCATGCGTGTAAACACCTCATTAACTCGTATGGATGGACCACCCACAAGTAGCATGCGTGCATACTGTTCTTTTGTTTGCTTGTTAATGTCTTATATTTTTTCTTGCATCATGATTCATGATAAGGACTCACCCCATAACGACTGCCTACCTGAACCACTAGAGCCACTAGAGGAGAAGACAAAGAGAGCAGGCCGGCACAGCTATATATACCGTGTTACATACTCTATCGAATTCAGAGACGACGTGAGAGAAGAGGAATCATTGTAATTCTGTCCATGAGTTCTGCAGTCTGCCAGTATAAATTACAGAAGAGAAAATCATTCACAGTCTCTAAGCAAGACAAGCTGTGTGGTGCCTATTATGGGATTATTATCGATGATTGTCAGCACCGTCTTGGTCTTAGAGGACGTGGAAATGAAGAAGCCGAGGATGAAAGCAGTGGCAACTGCGCGAGAATACTGAGCGTGGAGGCGTGGACTGTAATCGGCGCAGCCGCAGCCTGCCGGCGCTATCCTGACTGAGCTTATTCTAGGGAGTGATGCCAAGCAAGTTGCTTGGCTGCCTCTTCTTGACCTTGCAAGACCCAGAGGGTGCTGCCGCTAATCTGCGTGGGAGACTCCATATCCTTGGTCTCATATATAGTCTATCCCTCCTGAGCTTCTCTGTCCAACATTTATATCACAGTGCGGCTGTTCAATTCAATTATGAAGGCCAATTCTAATTTCTGCCTGCATGCATGCAGCTCTGACAGACTTCTTCTGTTAGCATCGCATTGTGTTTATTTTCAAATTTCTGGACGATTTCTGTTCCGGCCTATTAATTAGCATAGCTTGTGAATGATAAGTCTTGAATTTCGCTCAAATTTATGTCTTCACTCCTGTGGTTCTTATTTCAGCTTTAGTCTTCATTCGTGTGGTTTTTTTTCTTCGTGATATAAATCTTAATGAAATCACAATTTTCTGTTATTCAAATTTTATTTTTAAATATAGAAATGGATTTAGCATGTGGAAAAGCTCTTGGAATATTTTGATTATACAAAATTAATTACTCAAATCTACAGATTCAATAATTTCTCAACTAAAGTATGGTGATCTTGGAAAGCTTCTCTTAATGCTTTTCGAGCACAGAAACAAAATTCTAAAGAATCACAAGTAATCACTTGCCCTCTTAAGGTCTGATAGACCAATTAGATCTTAGTGGACTTTAATCATCATCATCATCAAATAGAAAATGACAAAAAAAAATATCAAAACCTAAAACAACTAAACTACAATTTAAATTTAATTATAATTAAATTTTACTTATAAATGTTTTGCAAATAACATTATTTAATAAAATAAATTTTATCTATTTATTTTTTCTAATTACTCCATAAATGTGAAAGATTAAAATTTATTCCTAAATTATAAATATCAGAAATAACAAATAAATTCATTTTATTTTATAGTTTTTTAATTTTTTAATTACAAATGTTATTTAATTAAATTGAATTTGAATTGTTTTATAATTGTTATAATTTGATAAACTTAATATAGATATATTTTAATTTTGAATTTATTAAATATTAAAAAAGATCAAATCTTTTAAAATGTAAATTTTTTATATAAAATATATAAATGTGAGTTCTAAATTTTTATTTATAAAATTAATAATAAATATAACTGTTTTTTAATAGTCACATTGTAAAGAATATGAAATCAATTTTATTTGTCTAATCATTATGTAAATGGATAATAGGATGCTAAATTTATGGGTAAAAATAAAAATGAATTTCAATAATTAATTGTTGTGATATAGTTATTAAATAAATTTTGGATTATTTTTGTGGTTATAAAGTTTGAGAAAAACTTTAAAATCTTATGAAGTCAATATATCACTTAGAGTGAAGTAAACCCAAATATGTAAAATAACATATCACTTAGAGTGAAGTAAACCCAAATATGTAAAATAACAAGCATTCCTTCTAATCGTTCAAGTTAAACCTAATTAACATAAAATAATATAAAAATTACAAAATTATTATTATTTTAAATTTATACATTTAATTTTAAATTATAATAACTAATTCCTATTTAATAATAATTAAAAAAAACAAACTTTCATAAATTTTCAAAAATATCCATAAATAAATTAAAAATCTTTCCATACATATCCATAAGTAAATTTGGAGAATGTTGTGATAATACAATTTTTCCTTTCCATGTGTATAGATATCACAGGGACTTGTTGTAGCATAAATGCATAGATCACAAGACTTAATTGTATTTAAAGGTATGCTGAAGTTATCATTGGAAAATTTCAATACTTCTTTGTCAACTTTTTTGAGTTATTAGTATGAACCTAATATTCCTCCTTCAACCATAATTTTAATTTATTAATGTTAGTTCAATCATAATGATAAATTGTATATTTAAAAAAAAAAAAATTATATCATAATTTAAGACTAATTTGTATTAATTGAGTTATAAGTATTAGTCCCATAATATAAATGTAATAGACACTATAAAAAAAATTATAAATTTTTTAGTTTCCCCTTAAAAGTATGATTAAGTGACTATCCTTATTGTTATATTTTCAGAAGTAACTTTATAAATGGACAGTTTCTCTAAATGCCATTGTATTTTTATAGTAGAGATAATTATTCCATATAGTTAAACTATAAACTTAAATTCAAATTATAATTGATATAATGGACTAAGTAAAAAATAGCAAAAATATGACAATATCTTATTGTTTTATATTAAAAATAATTAATAATTATTTTTAAAAGTAAAAAAACATATCATATTGTAAAAAAAAAATTGATAAAGAAAATCATAAATAAAATTTAAATAATAGTTTTGAAAGGTAATCCAATGTGGATTAAAGATATAAATATATTAAAAAGTAACCATAATATTTGAAAGACATATTAATTGTTCACTTTATACATAAAACCTTACAAAATTATTAAATTGTTTTGGAGGGTATTGATTGTTTACTTTTTATATATATATTTACCAAAATGTTAGAGCAAAATTTCTAACACATAAATATGATGATAGAAATAACTATTTTCTCTATATTTTTTTTTAAAATCTGGTCTTAAGGATTACAATTTTTGCTCCAAAATTCAAGGCTACAAAAGATTTAGAGTATCTTGAAAACAAAATGAAAAAAAATAAATTAATGCATTAAAGAAGCATGCACGAAACCAAATTTAATTACTTAAAGAATGGTGAAAAAAATATACATATACAACACAGAAAAATGATAAAAAACAATATACAATACAACACATAGAAAAATAATATATATCTTTAAGAGGAGATGTGTATGCTAGAATTTCCACAAAAGACTCATCATAAAAGGTTAAAATTGCATTTCATCATAATATGAAAAACCTAAGATGCAAAAGCCCTAACTCTAACACAAAGTTAGGATTAAACTATGAATTAGATGAAGTTGAATTATATAAAAAGAATGAAAACTTTTCATTGGTTGTGACGAAGTTGAGTTGTATGAAAACAAGGATTGAAACCTTTTAAGGAGAATACATTTTTATTAGTTTGCTCCATTATTTTAGCTAGTTGAAAAAAAAAATTGGTTAAAATCTAATGCTCTTCCATAATCATAATCATGACAAATACATAGAAAGACTATAAAATCTGTCATTATCATTATTGTTTCTAAGATGACACCACACATCTACATGGATCAAAATTATGATCTTAGAATGAGACACACAAAAACAAAGATTTTGGGAGAATTCTCAAAAGATTTACAAAATAGTATCCTATTAACATATGCCAGTGTTGTTAGTATTTAGTCATCACATTTGAACATAGGTTAATTTGGTGGAACCTTGTTAGTATTTAATCATTACATTGGACAAATGTTATATTGGTAGAATATATTTCCCTTATTAATATTTAGCCATCACATTTGGGCGAGGTTAATTTGGTGGAGTATATTTCCCTCTAAGGATAAGAAACTCTAATATTATCATCTACACTCAAACAAATTTGATATAATGGATACCCTTAACCACACCTAAGCTAATGGAAATCCATCACTTTTGTAGGTTAAACATTGTATGTTAAACATATTTTAAGATTTTTTTTTTTAATATTAATTAGTTTAAAGAGAATTTATTAATAAGAGAATTAGATAAAATGTATTATTTTTAATTGTAAAATTATTGTTTATAAAGTACAATTTACTATTTTTCATTTTTTTAAAAAGAAAATTAATATTCTATTTCTTTACACTGATTATTATGATAAATTTTTTAAGTTTCATTAATTTTTCTTTCAATTTTAATTTCAATTTAATTTATGATGAAAACCAATTTTAAGATATTTATATAAATGATTTATTTTGGTTTTGCCCCATAACTCAGAAATTGTAAAGATAAAAATATCCTGAAACGCCCACCTTAATACCTTAATATTTTTTAATCAGGTAGATGTGGCAATAAGTTAGTGAACACATCAATTTTTAAACACGATTAGGTAAATGTAAAAAAGTAAACATATAAACGGATGTCTTTATAATAGCTAGGAAGTTAATGGATGAAATCAAAACCATTCATTTATTGTGACGACTAAGAATATTCTAGACATATTTAATCTCATCCATAAAAAACGTATTAAGAACTAAAAACCTATTAAATGTGTGCCCAAAATCAAAGTCATTTCATTAAATATCTTTTTCAATTTTTGTCAAATTGTATATTTTAATAAATATTTTGAAATTAATAATTTTTTATATTATTTTTAACTTTAAAATTACAGTCTTGTAAAACACAATTAAAATTAGAAAAAATTGTGTCAAAATATTTTTAGAACGAACATGATAACGGAGGAGATAAACTTTATTCTCGCTGGACTTATAAGCTGTAATCCTCGAAAAAAACATTAATTAAACAATAACCATAAACGTGAATGTTGTGTATAGATTATTATTTTTAGGAGCCAAAGCCATAGTCAACGCCAGCGCAACCACCCATTATAATTTATGCAAATAACATTTTTCTTCAAGTAGATGCACTCCCTCAGCACAAAGAAATGCACGCATATAGATTGTTAAATTATTTAACTAATTTTTATAACTTGAAGTTGTTAGGAAGGATACTTTATTATTCCTTAAACAACAAACATAGAGGTGATTTAATGATGGTTAAATAGGTGCTCCAACTTTGTTCTTAAAATTATGGAGATTATAATTTTCATATATTCCATGAGGTTGTTGTGTATATTGTTAAATATGGTTGTGATGCTTCTATTATTATTGAAATAGGAGCACCTTCACCAGTGGAATATTAAGAACATAAAGATGGATTACTACATACATAATGTCAAATTACATTATTTTAATTATTATTTTAATTAATATTAATATAATTAATTTTAGAAGTAGATGAAAGAAAAGAGATTATAGGAAAACAAAGACAAAGGTTGAAATAAAGAAGTTTTAAAAAAAATAAAATGCATAAGAAAACAAGAAGAAGGAACAAGAGAGAAAGGTGAAAGAAGTAGATGATAAGAAAGAGAAAGGTAGAGGAGAAGAAAAAAAAGTAAAGATAAACCAAGAGAGTTGAGGAAAATTAAAAAGCATAGAAAGATAAAAGAAAGGAGGAAGAGAGAAAGGTGAAAGAAGTATATTAAATAAAAGAGAAAGGTAAAGAAGAAGAAAACAAAGGAGAAAAATAGGAAATAAAGGGAAATTCAATTATGTGGAAAAAAAATGAGAAATAAAGGAGAATTCAATTTTACAATAAACTTAATGTAGTGAGTAACCACTAAATAGCTAAATAAAATTAAACAAATTATGAGTTTTTGGAATTGTTTTATATTAAAATAAAGTTTTTTTTTTTTTATATTTAGGAGATTAAAATAATTACTTTTTTATATTTAAGAAATAAAAATGTAATTAAGAGTTTATTATAAAAAGGAAAATTCAATTCTACAATTAGCTTAATTTGATGAGTAATTATTAATTAGCTAAGTAAAATTATTAGTGTCTTGGTATTGTTTACTATTAGAATAATGACTTTTTTCCTTTTTTATATTTATGAGATAAAAGGATAATTAAAATCATAGTAATTAAGAGTTTATGATAATTACTCAATCAACATAAAAAAAAAATCCAAACATAAAATGAAAATTAATACTAAAATAAGAGATGAAAATACAAACTAATAGTATATAAATATGATTCAAAATTTAATAAGAAAATATTTGATTATAAATAAAGAGTTATACATATTTTGATTTATTGATTTAGGAATATGATTTTTGTAATATTAATAATAGAAAGATAAAATGTTTTAACAATCTCTTATCTCACAAATAAAAAAATTCATATACCAATTTGATGTTTGATTTGATAGTAACTTTAAATTTTGATTATTATTAAAAAAAAATTAAAATTTTTATTATATTATTTATCACATTTTCAAAAATATTTACAAACTAATTTAAAATCATTTAAAAAATATATAATTTCATTTTCCCTCTTTGGATATATTGATAAAACTTTATCGATCGATATAATATATAGTAAGAAAGCACATTTCACATATATCAATTGATATATCATATCATATTGATCAATAGGTGCAATACATATGATCTCTATATTGAAAAATAAAATTTGCCGATGCCATCAAACTAAAAGATGGCATGCAAATAATCAAGAACGCCATATGATTGCACATACATTAAGATATCATTTGACACATATAGAGTTACATCCTACCATATTTTCTTCGATTTGATATACATTATCTTTGTTAAAAATATAGTACGTTGATTGATATTTGTTAGATTATAAAGTTTATTTATATAATAATGTTAAGTTGTTAGGTATTAAGTTATTGTTGGATGATAGTTGAGATATTTACTAAACTACTTTATTTCTAATAAGTACTAAGATTTTATTACTCTTTGCAATCTCTATAATAGAGACAAATATTATTATTGTATTGATGAACTAAAGGGTGGGTGTAAATTAATGATGATTTCTCATAATGCGTTAGTAACAATACAAACATGAAAAATAATAATTGTTATCTTGGAGGGATGATTGGTACTTTCACAATGAATTTGAATATGTAGTAAAAAGATGAAATGATGCTTATTTATGTAATGATGTCAAATTGTTGGGCATTGAGTTATTGTTGTATGATGGATGAGATAATCACTCAACCACTTCCTCTCTAATAAGAAGTAGTTTGATATTATAACCATTTACAATTTCTATAAAAGAGACAAACACTATTGTATTGATGAACTGAAGGGTGAGTGAAAGTTAGTGCAAGATAATGATGGTCTCTCATGATGCATTATTGGCAATGCAAACGTGAAAAAAAAAACAATATGTTAACTTGGAAGGATGATTCAAGGTACTTTCACAATGAATTTGAATATGGTGTAAGAAGATGAAATGTAGGAAATTGAATTATCTTTCCAAACACAATTTTTATTTATAGAATTTGTTTATGACTATGTCAAATTTGAGTTTTCTAACAGTGGTATGTTATCTTTCATGCAAAATATAATGCATATGTTTCCATTAGTGTAGGTGTTGAGTACCTAAATGATGGTTTTTTTTTTTGGTAGAATTGTATGAAACACATTGTTCTTATGTAGGGACATTTTTTCAAAATGTATAATGTTAATTTATATATTTTTTCAAAATTATGAAACTCATTATATCCTTGAAATTACAAGGACTTGCATTAGTGTAGGGAACGAGGGTCTTAACATAATCAAATTTTTATTTTTATTTTTTTATATTGTAGATCTTGATCTGTACTAGTGTAGCATATTGCTTATTTTGAAAACGGTTAATGTAATACAAAGTTATAGAAGAAATAAAATATGTATGTCTTTTAAGATTTTGATATATATCAAGAATATATATATATATATATCTATATCTATCTATCTATCTATCTATCTATCTATCTATCTATCTATCTATATATATATATATATATATATATATATAGTTGACTCTATATGTGTGTCTAGTTTCATCGACAATGAATTTGTGTAGCGTATACAAAAATATTGTGAAAAATAGAGATATTGAGCGACATTAAGACAAATAGAGGTTTTGATGTATTTCTAGCCCAAACCACCAGGTTTGTTATTTTGAACCTAAATTTGAGGCAACCAAAGCAGCAAAGATGTATGCTAAAGTTGTGATTACCACCCAAAAACATTAAATGAAAAGATTTCTCATGTGTTCTAGAGCATGCATGCATTCTAGAGCATGCATGTGTTTTAGAGCATGGATGAATTCTACAACTTGCAAACGTTCTAGAGTGCATGCACGATTTAGAGAGTGTGTGTATTCTTAGAATGCACTTACACTTTTTTTACTAAGATTTCACAATGTAGATCGAACAAGAATGTGCTATAGGAAGGATGTAGGCATCTAGGGCCATCAAAGACATCATGACCCATCATAAAGAACCTTTCAAGGGTATCATTGGTATCTGCATGGGGTTAGTCAACATTATGAGATTTTGAAAAATGAGTATGAGTCTCTTGAAATTGGATATGGAATCCAAGAGTTAGTCCCTAAAGGAAACTTATAGGATTCTATGGCCAAGAACAACACTTTGAACCACAAAAAAATGACCTATCAAGGGCATCCTTTGCCTCTAAATAGGTATATTGGTACCACTATAATTTGTGAGCAATGGGTATGAGTCTCGGGGACTTGGACATTTCCAGGGGAGGAAACATGAATCTTAGGACCTAAAGGAATCTTCTAACCATGTAGGGCGAAGAAGGATGCCTCGAACAACCACACATGGCCTCTTGAGGGTATCATTGGCCTATTATTATGGATGTCAATGTAACTAGGTGGTTTTGAGTAGTAGGTATGTGTCATGGGGCCCTGGAAAAAATCTAGGGAAGACCATGCCTTAAGTCCTAAAGAAATATTTCAGGCATCTAGAGCCATGGAAAATTATTCAAAGCATCACAAGTTAACTCTAGAGGGTAACATTGGCCTTTGAGAAAGATGTTAGTGTTACAAAATAATTCCCCTGCGGACATGTGAATTTTCCCTTGGATTCTAGACCCCTAATACCAAGACAGAAAAACACAAGTGGACACTAACATCCCTTTGAATCTAGTTTAATCAATCAGAAAGAGAGAGAAGGAGAAAGGGTGTGATGCAACTTGTTTCGATGTTTTTCCTCGTTGCCTCCAATCTGAGCTTGATCTCCAAACTCTTTAGCACAACCTAATACCTGCAATGCAATGGAAAACAAAGAGAAACAAATAAATCCTACTCGACAAGATTAGATCAAACAAATTCATCTACAAAGATCGAAAGAACAATAGACAAGCATATGCAAGAATACACAAGCTTGAAGGAAATAGGCCAAGTATATTGAAATGAGAACCCAAAGAGAATACATACAAACATGGATGATGATGCAACATTCATCCAAGCTCCCCTCATCCATCCCTTGCACGATGCTACCAAGATCATAAGTTTGATATATGAAATATTCTTTTTTTTCACCTTAGAATGGCCTCCTTTTATAGGCTTGGGAGGCTTAACCACCATGAGTAGTTTTTGGGATTAGTTGAGGATATGAATCCTTTAGGTTAGGATATGATCTTAGGATATTTCCATAGGATATAATTCAATCCAAACCAACCTCATCTGCAAGAGTTTTCCCTCAGAAAGAGGCAGGATTCTCCAAATTTTCCTCTAACCAAAATCAACGCTCCCCTCTAGTTAGAGATAGAGCGTTGATCCTAGATCAAATATCCCTAAATAAGGTAAAGGGGGAATTTATCTATGGGGTAGCACTCCCCCAACATGGCCAGGGGGGCTCTACCCTTCAAAAATGCCCCCAAAATGGTCAATTTTTCAAGTAAAAAGTGTGTTTCAGGCCTTGAAATGATGGGTTTCTTCCTCCAATATGACTCAGGGATCATGGAAAATGTTATTTGATGGTTTCAAGGGGTTAAAAAACATATAAAAAAATATAAAATTGCATGCGACACTTAGCAAGGTGCATATGGCACTTGACGACACTTGCAACACTTACCAAGGTGCATACGACACTTTTACAACACTTGTGACACTTAGTGTGAGATACTTAAGTGTGGAATTTTGATGTCTAACAGTTATTCCCCTCACATATTTTTGATCATTAGGTATGGGTATCAAGGCCTTTATATGGTCAAGGGGGGGAAATCAAGCATTAGTTGAAGTAAGCCTCTATCGCCAACCCGACCCACTCTTTTAGCCCTACCTCTACTTTCATTCCCATCTTCCCTTGGGCCACTAATTCCATCTTCCATTAAGGCCTTTCCTTTACCCTAACCAACTTCACACTAGGGGTGTAGCCCCTCCATTGGGACCTCATCACATTTTCCCTTGGACCCTCTTCTCTATGGTATTATTCATTCCATACACACTCTTATCTAGGGCCTTATTCTATCCCTTGGGAACCTTCACATCATTTTCCCCTATGTTTGGGTCCACTTCACCCTACTCCCCACATTCCATTGACTCATAACCTTAGCCACTAGTTTTCATCCATAAACCTAGATTCAACCACAACCCTTGGCCCCCAATGCCATATACCTTATTCCCCTATCCTTGGATCCTTCACCAATGGATTCCAAATACCATTTAACTATTCCATGTAGTCCCCACCACCCTCACCATAACCACCTCTTCCCTTGGGTCCTCACCTCCAAAATAGTCCCTCAACACTAGTCCCTTCTCACCCATCTTTTGGACCCTAGATCCATATGTACTTTCCCCCCCGTCTCTACCTGACACTTAGAACCCTTTAGTACACTTGGCCCACTTTCACCCTACACCCATGGATAATTAGACCCTATTCTCCTAGGGACCAACAATCCCCACTTTATCCCTGGGACCAAATCATCTGACACCCTTGGTCTCCTTCACATATGGGCCCCTAACTCTACCAATACGCAATTTCCCCCCTACTCCCTCAATCCTCTTAAAAATTGGGCCCAATCCTATAGCTCTACTACCATCCACAACTATTCCCTAGATCAATTCCCATGAGTCCCTTCCATGACTGG
>ML786679.1:1138502-1180446 GCA_009831015.1 Picea engelmannii
CTGAAGCCTTGGAAGCGCGAAGGAAGGTGAAATTTTCAAGAGACCTACTCCAAGGCCGAAGACCCTCACGATATTAGAAAATGAGATCATCATGGTTTCAAGGCTCTAGGTTGACACGAAGAGCCGCCAACATCCCATGGAAGCTTCCCGAGCATTCAAAGCCTTGTACTAATCCCGATGAAGAAGTTAATAAAGAGGAGGGGTGATGGTTGAAACCTCGTATCACCTCATAAATGGAAATCATGGAAAGCCTACCCGTGGAGGCAGATTGTCAGCCAAAATTCCTTCGAGGAAGGATTTTCTTGCAAAACCCATACTGATTTGAGTTTGCGTCTGAAAAAGGAAGGCATGCACAATCTGACAGAGAGGGCACCGAATGGAAACTTTGAATGCAGGGGCCCGATCACACTCCTGGTGGTTGCAGCAATTCTCAGTATATGTATGTCATTTTGATATTTTGTAATGGTCGAATGGTTGAGCTATGCTCCCTACTATTGTAATATTTTGATTGAGAACAACTGGTTCTCTGGTTATGTATTTGTTTTTTAGACATCTTGGTTAATCTAAGTCATCTTTCTTACTCCATATTATTTTCCTATGATACTGAGAGAGTTCATGATTGACTGATTCACATGGATTGTTATGACTATATTATGATGAATGTTGTATTATAATGCTGTTATAGTTTATTTCAGTTTCTTTGAGATTTGAATTCAAGAGGATATTGCGTTTAAGTTTTTCCTCCCTAGGCTGCTGGAAGACCTGATGTCCACAAAAGACCTCTACACTCTCCTCACCAAAGTCTTCTCGCTATTCACCCTTACTCCAACTTACTGATTGAAGTTGCTTCCAGACCTCAATTGCTTGCGCATACCAGTCCAGGTTTCTGAGTTAGAATGTTATTATCATTGAGTCTTCTCCATTTGACCATCTAAAACTCATTTGCATTTACTGTATAAATTGATGGGTACTAGGCTTATCCTCATTACAGTCTGAGGGTGATTCGTAGTGCTAACATAAACGGAGTCGTTGTCAGGGACGAATTTGAGCAGATTGAAGAGCTCCCTGGGAAGAATGACATAGATCCATCTCTTTATGGTAGACAAGAGTGGGATACACAAATTGACTGTAATCATCTACCTGGCAACTCCACAATCAGAGACTCCACTGGGGAAGATCCTATTGACAAAAGGATGAAGGGAATGACTAGGTATCAAATTATGAGCTTTCTGCATGAACTCTTGTTATTCTTTATCAACTCATTTTTGTTTTTCCCTTCACATATAAAAATGACCATATTTTTCTTTGTTTATTCGGTTGATCACCAGCCTTCCTTTATATATCCATCCTTGGAGGAAGAAGCCATACTTTCTTCCTGTGTTGTAGATGCTGATCCTATATCCTCAGTTCATCCTATTTATAAGGATAAACTTCATACTAAGATCCCTCCTGGATTCAATCACCCTTACATCCCTGAGGAGGTTGAAACTGATCCACAACCTCCTCAAATATCATCTTATCCTGTTGTTACTATTGTGCCTTTCCATCAGTGTGATAAGACTCATATTCAACCCACTAGTTTTCAAACTAGAATCAGAGACAGGCTGTTTAAACCTTTAAAGATTCCATATCATCGTCATCCTTATCATCCTGATTTCTTTAAATATTCTCCTCATTTTTCTAGGGAAGATCATGTTACAGCTGAGAGGCATGTGGAGGCCTTTGAGAAATTTGTTGGTCAATTTGAGATTTCTCATGATGATGTTGCCATGAGATTTTTCTCAAATTCATTGTTTGGAGATGTTGTTGTATGGTTTAAATGTTTGGGAGCTGACTGCATTGGTTCCTAGGTTGAATTATGTAATGCATTTTTGAAGTGGTGGGGTGATAACAAGTCCCTTTATCAGTACTGGGATGATTTTAATTCCTTGAGGAGAGGGGAAGAGGAAGCCTTGGCAGTCTTCAATAGGAGGTTTTACCGTGTGTATCATAATATGCCTGTAGAGATCAGACCCATAGAGATTGCTGCCATGGTGTACCATGTCATGGCTCAGCATTCAGAGCTTGTCCTTCACCTGAGAGAAAGTAAATAAACATCTTTATCTTAGTTATTCATGGATGCTGGGGAAATGGAGGAGAACCTCCGAGCTTGTGGCAGGATTCAAAGTCAATATCATCTCAACTCTGAGCATAAGGCAATTTTTTCTTGCTGTCCATATGAAGGAAAAGTTGTGGATGATTTTGTCTTCAAAGAATGTATAAATGAACAACCCTGTATTGATAGAAATCATGTGTATGAGCAACTAGGAGCAGAAGTTACTACTGTTCCTGAAATAGATATTTTTAACAATTATTTTCCTGATAAAATTACTGATTTAAAGGATGATCATAGATATGAAAGACAACCCCTTTTTGATGAATATCCTAGTGATGATGAGAAACAATATTATCTTGTATTTGATCACTATGAAGACAGTAAGGATGATGCAGAGGTTGGCCTTCTCATGGAAGACATAAAATTTGACCAGGAGCAGCCCTTAGTTGAGGCACATGAAGAGGTCATTTATACACAGCCTGAAGTAAATCCACAGTCATCAGTGGATCAACAACCACCTATGTCCATCCTTCTTCCACTTGTACCTACAGTTCACAGTAAGCATCTTTTGGATCCACATATGCCTTTGGATGTCTTTCAATCAAATGTGCCTGTAGGGGACATCAATCAAGCTATCAGTAGCTTTGAAAAAATGAAGGTAATCGCTCATAAGTTAATCATGTGTTGCCTTTAGTTTCATGACCCTGTCAATGAGTACATAAAGTTACACTTTTCAAATGATTTGGAGCATGCAGGCTTGATCTTTTTATCAACATTTGAAGGTAATATGGGTGATCATAAGAATGAAATTAGCCAACTATCACACTTTCCTTGTTTCTTATAGATCATTTGTAGTGAAGCGAAGGATTCAATTATCAAACAATTTGAATGGCTATGGTGGAAGTTTGCCTTCACCTAGCCCATTGTAAAAGTTAGTTATTTTAGGTTTTGTACATAAATAATCTCCTTCTGGAGCATGTGTGTTTGTTTTCCTTTTTATAAGTAGAATAGTGTAAAAATTGGCCTTTGGAGAAATGTTTTGAGCTCAACTCCATAACCCAACGCATAAGGTGACTGGAAGTGCTTGTTCTTGGTAGCTCGCAGGGAGCATGCCATCCTCTGTGGAGCCAAATGTTATCACATAAACTTTTCAAAAGGTCGTAGGGCGACCCAGTCCTTTGCTTGCATGGGTATCAACCTTGAACACAAAGCGCAAATTTCATAGAAGTCCTTTTTGAGCTTAAAATAAAATCAAGCAGACAATCTTATCTTCCAACGATGAAGATCCATCAAGCAAATAAGATCGACGGTTCGCGGGTATTCGAGATCCGAAAGTTGCTCTAAGTTTAGTGCTAGGGAAGAGGCTTGAGATAAAAGGTTGAGAAAAGATTTAATATGAGTCATAGATATTGAGGAGACATGTGGAATTCAATCCGAGGTTTCGCGGAAATGACTATCAGGAGTTTTGAAATGAGACAAGAGAAAAATCCTCGATGGCCAAAACCTGAAATAGATTTGGACTGTTAAATTCAGAGGGATGCGTGGCACCGGATCAACAGGTTCATGGGCTCATGAATCAAAGTTTTGAGAATGGAGCACAACGTAATTTCACGCAGCACGAACTCATGAAGCACTCGAGAGTGGGACCAGAGTGGGCCCAGTGTCACAACCCAAAGTCATATGGAAGCGTTTCCATAAAGGAGATTGAGCACCCATCACATGAAGTTGATAGTTTTGGGTTTTCAGCGAGAAGCCTCGGCCTTCAAATGGAAATCATATCTGATCGTTGATTTGAGTTGGGCATTTTTTGTCAAATTGGGAATCGGGGGTGTTGTGGTCAAGTTATATGAGGATCCCCGAAAGATGAAGTCCTGAATTTCCTGTGGGGATAAGCATCAGGTCGTTGCCCGAGGTCACATGAAAGAATGTGCAGTGGAGAAGAAGCTGGCACCTGAAGCCTTGGAGGTGCAAAGGAAGGTGCAATTTTCACGAGAGTTGTGCCAAGGCCGAAGACCCTCACGATAATAGAAAATGAGATCATCATGGTTTCAGGGCACTAGGTTGACGCAAAGAACCGCCAACATCCCATGGAAGCTTCCCAAGTTTTCAAAGACTTGTCCTAATCCCGATGAAGCAATTAATAAGGAGGAGGGGTGGTGGTTGAAACCTCGTATCACCTCATAAATTGAAATCATGGAAGGCCTGCCCATGGAGGCAAATTGTTAGCCCAAAGTTCCCCAAGGATGAATTTTCTTGCAAAACCCATACTGATTTGAGTTTGTGTCTGAAAAAGAAAGGCACACACAGTCTGATAGAGTGAGCATCGAATGGAAACTTTGAATGCAGGGGCCTGATCACGCTCCTGGTGGTTGCAACAACTCTCAGTATATGTATTCAGTTTTGATATTTTGTAATGGTCGAATGGTTGAGCTAGGCTCCCTGCTATTGCAATATTTTGATTGAGAACAACTGGTTCTCTAGTTATGTATTTGTTTTTGAGACATCTTGGTTAATGTAATTCATCTTTCTTACTCCATATTGTTTTCCTCTGATACTGAGAGATTTCATGATTGACTGATTCACATGGATTGTTATGACTGTATTATGATGAATGTTGTACTATAATGTTGTTATAGTTTCTTTTAGTTTCTTTGAGATTTGAATTCAAGAATATCTTGCGTTTAATTTTTTCCTCCTTAGGCTGCTGGAAGACCTGATGTCCACAACATACCTCTACACTCTCCTCACCAAAGTCTTCCATCTATTCACCCTTACTCCAACTTACTGACTGAAGTTGATTCAGACCTCAATTGCTTGTGCATACCATTCCAGGTTTCTGAGTTAGAACGTTATTATCATTGAGTCTTCTCGATTTGACCACCTAAAACTCATTTAAATTTATTGTATAAACTGATGGGTACCGGGCTTATCCTCATTACAGTCCGAGGGTGATTCCTAGTGCTAACAGGTTGGCATGTTTCTTAGAGGGAAATTATACTCTTGTTTTTTTAGTAATAAACTTTGAAGAAATTCAGTTCCTTATTGGTTCAATGGTTATTAAAGAAGAATATTTGGCATTGGATGATAGAAAATGGAATAATGATGGTTATGTGTTTCAATATTATAGACCAAGTGAAGCTATATACCACTATACAAAATTAGTTTTTAGTACAAACCTCCGATTACAAACAATGATAAGGAAGAACTCATGAAAGGTATGATACTTCTTTCCTTACGTTGAGTGTGATAATTTAATGGATACCATTAGTATTAGAAGTGATCAATATGGTCTACTTCAATTTCCATAGGTAAGTAGCTAGGTATGTGGGTTGTTTTTTATTTTCTGTTGTATTTCAAGGTATGCATGTTTTTTTTTTTTAATTTTTCAATTCATTTATAAATGAATCCTAATTGTTGTTAATGAATGAGTCTAACAATATTGTCCTTAATTTTTCCTATATTATCCAAATAATCATAGGCACATGAAGTCCCATCAACAAGAACAATGGTGTTTTTCAACAACGCCCCAATAATTTTCAGAAATATGGGCTTGGGTTTTCATTCAAAAGTAGAAAACATAATCTAATGATAGAAATATATTTCACATATGAAGATATATTACAATGTGAGGAAATTCCCTCCCCATAAGACAAAATCCTCCAAGTGTATGTATGTAATTTGTAAATATATAATTTAGAGCATGCATTCGTTTACTATAAGAATAATACACTATTTACTGTCTTTAGTATTGACTTGGAATAAGTTTCCATGCAATGGAAAAGTGGTCCCAACCACTATCTTCCAACCTATACCCCTTTCCCACTTCCCTACTAGGCCCTTATATCCATCCAACCCCTATCCCCCTCTACCCCTATGTCCTTGCCTCTACTTAGACCCTAGCTCCATCTACTATTGGGAACCTACCTCTACTCAAATTATAGCCCCATTTATGCCTCCTATCCTTGATACCCACCAGTCCCCCTCACCTACCCATCTACCCTTCATCTCTTCTCACCTCTTTCCCCTTTACCCCTCTCACCCCAACCCCTCATGCCCACCTCTATAGTCTCACCTATCTCCCTCACTTCTACCCCATTTCCCTTTTTCTCCCATGAACATCCACATTCACTCTCTTATCACCTCATATACCAACCCTATAATGGATTTTCACTCATTTCCTCCATTCCCACCACTCCCCCTCCCCTACCCATCAACCATTTTCCTCTTCTCACCTTCATATCCCAACACATCCCCCCTTCCCTTTTGACCCTCCCTATCCTTCTCTCCTCCTCCACATTAATCATTCTAGCCTATCTCCTTTTGAAAATCCCTCATTTCTTTCATTCTCACAACTCCCCCTCTCCTACCCATCCACCCTTCACCTCTTTTCATGTCCTCCCCCTTTACCCCTTTCATTCCACCCCCTCATGCCTACCTTCACCAATTTCACCTATCTCCCTCTCTTCTCTGGATATCTCTTACCTCCTCTCCTCCATATTTTCTTATCCTCCCCCTTGTCTCCTCCCTCCTTTCCTTCATTCCCAGCACTCCACCTTCCCCATCCATCCACCTTTTAGTGATCTTTGTAACGTTTCCAATGAGCCATCATTTTCTTGATTTTGAGTTTGTATGCCTAATTTATGAACTCCATAAGTTTCACATGTTGTCAAAGTCATGAATAATAAGTATTGTTATTTAGAACTATAAAATAATATTTATGTGATCCCAATATAAATATATTTATATATATTTGTTCAACATATTTCCAGAGACATATTCTTTACCTCATCTATACCTAGAAAACTAGAAAACTAGAAAACTGAGCTATGGCCTTCACAAGTTTTCGAAATTATATCATGTTTTGGGTCTTGGTAGATTTCATAGAAAATATTTAGGTTTATATAGAAGACCTTAACAACATAAAATAAGACTTACGGGTTGAAAAATACAATGCATTTGTCATTATCTTTACTACAATAAATCATTTTCTCCATTGTGCTATTGAATGATTGATTTATGGCCTAGCCTTTTTCAATAATAACAATATAATATTTTGATTCACATTACATTCATTAAAACATATAAGCATCACATCCTCTTTGTTCAAAAAGTAATAATGGATGTGTATGTAAAATACCAAATTTGAAATGACATAGAAATTTTAGACTTCATTTTGCAATCTTTCTTCAAGTTTTTAATTGGTTTGCTAGTATAATGTTTTTGTTCTATGTGTAATGGTTGGATTTGGTTCAATCATAGTCATAGTTAGAGGAAAATATATTTTTGATGATTGACACATGTTGGACATGAAGTTCAAATAACTATGTTTTGAGGGCGTGTGCAAAAGCAGGAAGGACAATAGTTAGGAATGCAAAAGCAGATATATGTGCAATAGTAGGAAGAACAATAGTTGAGAATGTAAAAGAAACATGCAGTTGCAAAGGAAGGAAAAGCATGCCCGAAAAATGAGTTGTCATGAGTTGTAATGAGTCATCATGAGTTGTCATAGGGTTTTGGAATAAGCGAGTAGGGTTTTGAGCCCCAAATTCTATGTATAAATATGTAATGGGTTGGGAAGAATAGGTTGTTGAATGAATATGAGGATGAAGAATATGTTGTTTTTACTGAGATAATATACTGAGAATGAGAGAGTCTATTTCCGAAGGTTTAGGGAGGGTTTTCAGAGAGAGGCTTGAGCTATAGAGCGGCTAGGCAAGATGAGGAAGGATATCATGATATGTCTATTGTAAGAGCAGTGTGCACGCCTAAGATGATTACATGAAGAATAATAAAGAAGTCAGTCATTGTGGACGTAGAACAAGAATTGGGTGAACCACATTAAATTCTATGTTTAAATGTCTTTTTATGTGATTGTTCATGAATTCTCTATTTATGCATAACTAGATCT
Source organism: Picea engelmannii (assembly GCA_009831015.1). Classification (NCBI taxonomy): domain Eukaryota; kingdom Viridiplantae; phylum Streptophyta; class Pinopsida; order Pinales; family Pinaceae; genus Picea; species Picea engelmannii. Next base: position 1,146,506 of record ML786679.1, read on the forward strand.
GTTTATTAGATTATTGATGCGCAATAATGATGAATGTTACAATGAATAGTTTATGTTGCAATCTATGTCACAATGGTGCTGCATAAATAAAGTTTACTAATTAATTAAGGGAAAAGAGACACAAAATACTATGCAGAGGGTAGACAAGTAGGAGTGAATATGATGATATCCTCCCATCCCCTCGTCCCTGCAGAAACTTGGTTCCTGTAGCCCCAATAGATACCTGGGTGAAACTTCACTTGCATGTAGGTGATGTCGAAAGGGACGGTGTCTACAGGGTTTGTTGATAGAATAAACTGAACCTAGGTTCTCACAACTGCACGCCAACAACACAAAACAATGGGAAAATTACTAAGTGAAACTATATTCAAGGCAATTATAAGAAACAAGGGGCCACTCCCTCACTAATCCTCACTCTTAGACTTGCAAAATAAACAAGGTTAAAAAGGGAAGGTTCGACGGAACCTTAAAAAAAAATGAAACAAAAAATATGAGGAATCCTTCAAAGTGGGGAAAAAGAGATTCATGAAAAAGATTAAATATACAAGAAAAAAGAGTGTAAAAGTGCTCAAATGGGGGAGGAAGTGTCCTGATGCAAAAGTGCCCATGTGGGGGAGGAAGAGTTCCAACAGGACTTGAATTTTCAAGAAAAAATTAAACAATTCTAACCTAAAAGAAGTTCTTAGAGAAAAGGGGCAAGGAAAGCATGCCAACTAAAAAAATCATGAGTTTTTGGCAAAATAGACTATTGTGTGAGCAACAAAAGGGTTTAGTAGAAAAAAATACAAAACAATTCTCTAGTATGGAGGAAACTAGTTGTGGAGCATTGGAAGAGAAAATCCTAGATGGGTGAAATCATGCTTAACAATTTGTGGATTGACTCAATGTGAAAGGAAATAATGGGTAGTGTAATACCTTAGTTTTGATCACTATATTAATAATGTATGTTTGAACATGATGAAAGGTTGGAGATCCTAGAGATGTAATATTTTTTTAATATTATTAATAAAAATACATCACCAACTGTAGACAAACATGGACCAAGTTATAGGGGGATATGATTCCATGAGAGTGAGGGGTAGCTAAAGGGATAGACCCAAAATATTATACTTTATTAAAGCCATCTTTTAATTAGTGTGGAAAATGAATTACATGAGATTATTCGGGAAGAAACATGGTGCATTGTGAGCATTCATATATTTTGATGGATTTTTGGGGGGACTCCTCATTCTTTCTTGTTCTTTTTTCTTGGAGACAAGAGAATATTTATTTGGTAGAGAGCCATTTCTAGTTGTTTGTATGAGAAGACTAGTTATTTTCCAGCAATGAAAATATTCCTAAGTGCATGGATACATTGGCATTTCAAGAAAAATTGTCAACAACCGAGAATATTTGGAGCTTCCAACATTGAGATTTCTTGAGAAGACTATAATAGATCCTTGGAAATAAGTGGAATAACCTAAATGATTGCATTGCAGAAAAGGGGATTCCTTTCTTTGGGTTGTGTAGGCTAAAGGGGAAATAGAGCTGATGAGTTGATATTGTTGTGTGATTGAGTAGACTATAACAACATGAGAACTTGACTATCTGTTTGATATTAGAATTATCCTAGGAACTCGTCCTTTTGGATTCATAGCCCCATATTGGGGGAAACCTACTACTGAGATATTTGGAGCAAGAGTTTCTATGGTTGGGTGGAACAACCTATGTTTTTATCTTAAATATAATTTCCATATGTATTTAATTCATGCCATGCATTATTGTGTTTATATTATGCTTATTTCCAATGTGTTTTTAGTTTCTAATGTGTATATTGCATGCGATTTATGTATTATATATATTGTACACATCGTTTTACTTGCATGCATGGTTTGTTGATAGGAATGCTTCTTGTTTTAATTAACATGGTATTTAGAAGTTTGAAATTAGTTCAAGAACATGAGTTCTTGAGGTACCCTACAATTTGGGTACATTACAATATGGTATAAGAGAAAAAAATTGTTGTAGAGTGACTCAGTGGGGAGCTGGGTACGTTATAGATTGGTATTAGAGTGAAGGTTCCAGCATCGAACCCATATGGGCAGAGATCCATGTGAATTTGTCAAATTATCTGTTGCGGATTTTCAATCTTCATTGGAATTGGGTGGAAATGATGAAATCAAAGAGAAATCCTTGTTTTTTGGATGAATCTAGTGTGTATTGGTCACAAAGTGATCCAGATTATTTTCAGCATGAAATGCGAGTGGAGATAAAATAAAGAAATGCACAGAGATATCACGAATATCTAATAATATAATAGAAATGTATCAGAGATGAAACCATAAACACAGAGATACAATAATACATGATTTATATTAATGAAAGAAATGTACAGATACTGTAAAAATATAGAGTGAAAGACTCGTTAGAATGGTGGCAGTTTATCTCCGAGAAGAGATGTGACGGCTACTCACATTCGCAAGAAGATGATTACAATGAGGCTCTGAAGGCCTTTTTACAATAAACAGGAATGTCAAAAACCCTAGACATCCAAAAACCTAACCCTAGGAGATGAAGCGCCAAAATTCATGTGGGCCCTGTTTGGGTAAGTCAGTACATCGACTTCTCGGGGTCGTAACTTTTGCATACGATCTTTGTTTTAGGTGCACGATATCCTGTTGGAAAGGTATCACCGAGGAGATTAATTTTGGGGGATCAATCATTCATTTGGATATCATTGAGAATATTGATCCCGAAAAATATTCATTTAGGCCCTCAAAATGGCCCCGAAAGTTAAAACTGCTAAAAATAGTAAATTGCCAAAATTGCTAGAAAACTGTTTTGAGTGAGTTGGAAAAGGTGGGTGGCCACCAACATCCACCTGGATCAATCCTCCCTCCTTAGGAAGAAATGGTCTCCATTTTGTTGAGTTCCTAGGGTAGAGAGGGAAGCATTTGTTGAATCTGAATCTTGGTGAGCTGCTTGCCTTGCTGGAGACGTCGCGCTGCTTGGTTTGTGGAAGGCTGTCACGAGCCTGTTGATGGAGGGGATGAGTTTGTTCAACAAGTAAAGATACATGAGAGGAATGTGTGCATAAGGAATCTTTGTGCTTTGCTGCAACCTTGTCGACCTGCTTCTGTTGGATAGAAGGTGCTTGGGGCAAGGTTGTAGTGGCTGCAGTGTCCTTTTGTTCACCTTTTGAACAGATTGTGAAGAAGCTAAATTTTGCAGTATGAGATACTACCTTGTGACACTGTTTAGGTGGAACAATAGTCAGAACTACCTCTAGTATTCTGTAGATATGACCCCCCAAAGAAACAATTACACTGTGGGGTCGAGACTTATAAAATACATGGTGTTTCCACATATATGGCTGGCCCAAGAGAACATCATAAACATCCAATGGGGCAACATCACATAATACCTCATCCTTGAAGGGATGGATTGCATATGACCATCGAAACTGTTGGCTGACACAGAGATCTTTTCCTTGGCGAAGCCACCCGATGTTGTATGGATACGGGTGTGGTGTTATAGACAATCCAAACTTTTTGACGACCTATGCTGAGATGAGGTTCTTCTGGCTTCTGCTATTAACAACAAAATGTAGCAGGGTCCCCTTCACCCACATGTGGGAATGAAAAAGGTGCTCCCCCTCTTCAGGATCTATTGGTTCTTCTAGTTGAATTGGTGTGGTTGTGACAATAGCAGTGGGGTCTGTGTCAATGATCTGTCTTTTACCAATATTTTCAGAATCAGATTCTGAATCAGGGTTTGGCTCCGTGTCTTTGATCTCGACCAACAATGACTGTTTTGATCGACATTCATAGGTGTTGTGCCAAAGGATTTTGTGGAAATCACACCATTTTTCAGTGTCTTTCTTTGTCTTCCCGTGACCCTTATTTTCCTATGGATTGGACTGGTTTTTGGGAGACTGTTTGTTAGGGCCGTCTTTATCATACTTTGGTTGTTGCAGATTTTCAGACCCAAAATCCTATTTGTTCTGGTGCTTAAATTTTTTCTCGATTTTAACAACATATCGATAAGCAACACCGAGTGATGAGATGTCCAAAAAATCCATTTCAGTTTGGGTGTATCTGTGTAGAGCCCCATGGTATTTCAGAACCAAATGTCGTTCGGAGTCTTTGATACCCATCTTGGCGCGCAAGGTATGGAAGGTATTGGTGAACTCCGAAACTTATTGGCCCCTCTCTCTCCACAGTGTGGTCCATCTCATGTACTGGTCCTCATAGTTTCCAACAGGGTAATACTATTCCTTTACCGCATCCACAAAAAAATCCCAAGTGGGATCGACCCCATATACTCCAGACTCCTTTGTGGAAATTCCCCCCCAGTAAGTTTCCCACCAATGTTTTAAATGGGGGAGAGCTTTAAGGAGTGCGGAGGTGATCTTTTTGACATTGGAAAAATTATAAACAGAGAAATAGGATTCTAACATATTTAACCATTTGTCTAGGGCATCTGCATCTATCTAACCTTCAAATACGGGAATATAAAAATTAACCTGTACCTTGAAAGAAGATGTTCTTCCAAAATGGTTGTTTGATGAAGATGCACCTATTACTATTGACATATGTTGAAGGATGTGGGAAAAATTCTCCATCATTTTGTCACTCTGTCGTGTGAGAGCTTGCTCAAGCAACAAATTGATATAATTGTCTACTCCGTCGTTTTTCTTTTCTTCCACCATGGAGGGTTTCTTGTGCATGCGAGATTGATTATATTCAAGAGAGACAAGCTTGAGACCCAAATTTCTATACTCGGACCTCGTCGGGGACATGCACTGAAAAAAAAATGATCAAGAGCATCTTGCTCTGATACCACTGATCCATATTATTTTCGGCATGAAATGAGACCAAAGATATAATAAAGAAATGCACGAAGATATCGCATATATCTAATAATATAACATAAATGTATCATATATGTAACCATAAACACAGAGATATAGTAATACACAATTTCTATTAATTAAAAAATGTACAAAGACTGTAAAAATACAGAGTGAAAGAATCGATAGAATGGTGACAGCTTATCTCTGAGAAGATATGTGATGGTTACTCACATTCTCATGAAGATGATTACAATGAGGTTCTGAAGACCTTTTTACAATAAACAGGAATGTCAGAAAACCTAGACATCCAAAAACCTAACCCTATGAAATGAAGTGCCAAAAGTCATGTGGGCTCCATTTGGGTAAGTGAGTACATCAATTTCCCGGGGTTGTAACTTTTGCATACGATCTTCGATTTAGGTGCACGATATCCCGTTGGAAAGGTATCGTCAAGGAGACTCATTTTGGGGGCTCAATTATTTCTTAGACCATAATTGAGAATATCGATCCCGAAAAACCTTCATTTAGGCCCTCAAAATGGCCCAGGAAGTTAAAACTGCTAAAAATAGTAAATTGCCAAAATTGCGAGAAAATTGTTTTGAGCGTGTTGGAAAAGGTGGGTGGCCACCGATATCCACCTAGATAATTTGAATGGTCAGGAATTCGGTTAGAATCGGTCATGAAAAACTTATTCTATATATTTCATGGTGACCCTATGTAAATTTTATTTAAAAATTTAAGCATACCCATCAATGGCCAACATTAGATTTTATCTTGAAACATATGGTTCATATGAGAAGTTTTATAAAATATATTGAAAAAGATGTTTATGAAGTTTGTGGATGACACAAATTCCTTAGATTTCCAAAAAAGAGTTTTTCTAAGTTTGTCAAAAGAATTTTTTCTAAGTCTCTTGAAAGAATTTTTCCAAAGTCCATTGAAAGAGTTCTTCCAAGTCCATCAAAATAATATTTTCAATTTTTTTTGAAAATAAAAAATTTGAATCCACCAAAGAACCTTTTTTTTGGTTGTTAAAGTGCATGTTGGAGATCGTCATTGAAGAAGAATTTTTGAGTTCACTGAAAAGACAAAATGTTGAATCTGCCAAAGAACATTTTTGTAGTTCACCAAAGTGCATTTTGTGGGTTGTTGATGGAGAATATTTTTTTTGAGTTCACCGAGAGACAAATTTCGGAGTCCACAAAAATAAAAATTTTGATTCTATCGATGGAAGCAAATTTAGGTTCACCAATGGGAGAATTTTGGGGTTCACCAATGAAGGAAGAAAATTGAAAATCACCAATGGATTAATTCTTCATATTGCCAATGAAGATGGTGACATTGAAAATTTCATGGGTTCATAGGTGGACAAAGTTCCTGTTAGAAGCCAGGTGCTATGCTACGTCCACAAATTTCCACGTTAGAAAGATGATGTTTTTTATAAAAAAAGTCTGGAGCCAAAAAAATCTTTTGGACATAATAGGAGTAGAAAAAATAAGAAACAGATGAAATTTAGTGAGTATCTCTACAGTAACGAGAAATACATAAGTGTCAATGTGGGTCACTAGACAATTCTTCTCCTAATTTCCAGAAAAGGTAAGTTAGTGATTTTTAGAGAACATGGTGACACTCTTTGGTAGAGAACTTGCTATTAATGAAATTTTATAGGAGGTCCAAGAAGCATACATGAAAATACATAGAGGAGAACTTGGCTAAATTCTAAGGGGTTTGAAATGGACATACAAAAACATGCCAAAATCCACTTTTCTAGGCCACTTCTTTTATATTTTCAAGATTTTCAAAGGGGGGAAAGTGACCCCAAATCACAAAAATTGAAAATTTTATTTACTCGACATTTTAACTACTTATAAATCTAGAAAAAATTTCCTTAGTGAAGTATTTCCATAACTGCTCCATTTGGGAGATAGCCCATTTTGCTAAAAATTCTAAGTCTGGAGAAAGTACAAAAGGATAAAGTTGCAAATTACAGATTATTGTATAATTTGACTAGATAAACAGATTGATAATATGAAAGTTGATGTATATTAACCATCACCAATTTCATCAGTTCCCTATACAAAAATTTTCTTGGTTCCTCACATATTTTATTCTACAGGTGGCAGAAGTAACCCTTTAAGAATAATTACAAAGTGAAAAGGGGAAAAATGTAGTAGAAACGACAAACTTCAAAATGTTGTAACTTTTATCTTAGAAAGTAGAATGGGGCATAAGTATAGTCATTGGAAAGATTATTCAAAGGATAATGTTTCCAAAGGATTAAAATATGTTTAGTGCATCTGAACTCTTCATTAATTGAGATGAAGAATGACCTATAACCTAATTAATGAAAATTTTCACAATAAGCATAATCCTAAAAACAATGGTTTCTTACACATTTTGTAGGATTAGATGTACAAGAAGAAAAATTCAATCCTATAAATGCATATCAGAGACATGGAAGATGCAAAAATATCATACAACCATGAGAGAGAAGCTAAAGGAATAAACATTAGTTTGGGTAATGAGGAAATATAGTCTTATAGACATAGAAGCAGGTTGGAGGCTACAAAACTGGTAGATATTATGAGGAGTTTAAAATTGGAAGTGCATATTTATGGACTTGACAATGAGAATATAATAAGATCCCAAGAGGAAAAAAAATAAAAATAAAAGCTCAATTATTGCAAAGACAAATGAAGAATGGATTAGGCTCAAGACATGAGTAAGAAGGAAGACCCCATGAATGGAGGGATACCTACCAAGGATCCATGAACTATAGAAGTTATAGTAGAACTCAAATACATCACTACTCACCTACTCATTTAGCTAGGAAGTTTTATGCATCTAAAGAGTCAAGACAAATCCCAAAAGTGTCTCCTATTAGGTGTCAAGGAAGAAGATATGAATTGGAAAAATTGCAAGGAGAGCTTAGGAATCTTAAGACACCAACCTTTGATGATAAAAACAAAATGGGAAATGATGTTGAAACCTGGTTGCTTCAAATCAGGAAATATTTTTCAGTTGCATAGTTACTCATCTAATCTAGAAGTGAGGATTTCCATATATCATATGCAAGGAAAATCCTCTATGTGGTGGGACCATGTAACATGTAACATCCCCAACCACCTGCTGGGAAATGCCACATCCAAATTCTGAATTCTTATACCATTAATTTTACTGTTATGTTCTACATATGAACAAAGTTAAGCAGAATAACAATAATAATTTATAAACACAATTATAATAGAGATTCCATAATATAAAACCCACAATTATACTGCAATAAATAAATAATCTCATGAAAGGCAACTATCTCATGAAATAATCACCAACTGCATGCAAACCTCCCACATTCCTTCCAGCCAAAGACCACACTGCTCATAATATCAGTAGTGGGTCACTCTCGAGTTGGGGATAAAATCTACTAGGGGAAAAAAGGGAGTTTCACTTATGCTAAGGTCTCCTGAAAAGAAAAATATCATACTCAAGTGTTGAATCAAACTAACATCCTATAGTCCCTCATTCCACACATGGTTGTCCCACCCCAGGAAGTGTGCCCCTTCTTTGCTCAACAGTCCTTCGGTTCCTACACTTCCCTTCTGGGGCTTTAGAAACAAGCCGAACATGAAGTCTATGAGTCTGTATCTGCAGTTTGGCACCTTGGGAAATAAATTCCAAGAAATTTTCTCACTTGGATAGAATTCCCATGGGACTGACAACCCACCTCTTCAATTCTATGAGCCTGACAACCTACTTCTTCAATCCTATAGGCCTGACAATCCACTTCTTCAATTCAACTCCTGAGATATCTAGTACAGGTACAGTTCCCCTTACAGTCCAGTACCCTTCGGTATGAATCACAACTGCCTCCATCCATGAATAATGATCCCTCCTAGAAATGGATCAAGTCTAACTATATGTATGCATGTTCCTAACTTGACACTTGTCATGTTGGAAACTACCTTGGGCCCACTTGACCCCCACTTATCTCTCCTCCTTAGAACTTAGGACACAATACATATCCATGCGTGGTACTTTAAGGAATATTAATATAATATTCCTTTGGGCTTAAGCCCCCTTTTCCTAGCTCTTAGCCCCCTTTCCCTACCTAGTGGAGTTTATCCCCCCATACTCTTTTACATGGTTGGTCTGCAACAATGATGTGTTTTCATTAATATTCGGATGTGATTACATATTACAATGATGGATCACTGGCAATTTATCATCTTCCCCCCATCCTAAAAACCACATAGTCACCTTGGCCCAAAATATCTTGGCTGACCAACCTATATGTGAATTTACATTTATATTTACAATTGGGGTTCAGCCTAGGGGTATTACATTCCCCTCCCCCTTATTTATGAATTGGCCTCAGTGTAGTATATATAGACATATACAATCAAAAATTTAAAAGTCGTCAAAAATATGTGGGTACTCTTCCCACATAACATCTTCATGCTCCCAAGTTGCATCCTTGGGACTAGACCAGGTCCATTGGACCTTTACTAGCCCTATGGATCGATTCCAGAGCTTCTTGATATTCTAAACCAATATGCACACTGAATGCACTTGAAAGTCACCTTCTTGCTCCACCTAAATCACATTCCAATCAATGACATGATTAGCATCAGGTACATACTTTTTAAGCAATGATACATGGAATACGTTATGAAAACACATTGATGCAGGTAAGGAAATCATGTATGCTACAGGCCCAATCCTTTCCAGGATTCCAAATGGCCCACAATAACGAGTTGCTAGCTTTGAAAAATTTCCCAACCTTAGGGAAATTCTCTTGGCCTTTACTTTTAAGAACACATGGTCACCAACTTTAAATTCTCCATGGGTTCTTCCTTTATCAACATAGCTTTTCTGCATGTCTTGGGTAGCCTTTAAATTATGTTTTATTTTCATCATTTTCTCTTCCATTTCCTTGAGTAATTCCGACCCAACCACTATTCTGTCCATGGGGTTGTCCCAACTTACTGGTGTGTTGCACTTTCTTCCATACAGAGCTTCAAATGGGCTCATCTTTAGGGATGCTTGATACCCATTGTTATAAGAAAATTCCACCAAATGCAAGTAATCCTCCCATTTGGATGGTTTATCCATTACATACATCCTCAACATATCTTCAATCACTTGATTCACTCTCTCTGTTTTCCCATCTGATTCTGGATGATAGGTTATGCTAAAGTTCAGATTGGTCCCAAATCCTTTGAATAATCCCTTCCAAAAATTTGATGTAAATTTTGGATCTCTGTCAGACACAATTGTCTTGGGTATACGACGCAGTCGAGCAATTTCCCTCATATAAATATCAACAATGTTGATTTCCTTGTGAGTGACCTTTACTGGAATAAAGTGGGCATCTTTAGTAAGCTTTTCCATCACCACAATGATGGAATCTTGTTGCTTGGTTGTTCTGGGAAGCTTGGTGATGAAATCCATTGTTACAACTTCACATTTCCACTTAGGAATGGGTAATGGTTGTAGTAGACCAGTTGGGTGGCTATGCTCAGCCTTGAATTTTTGACATTCCAAACACTTGGAAATAAAACCCACAACATCTTTCTTCATCCTCGACTAGTAATATTGTCTCTTGATAGCTACAATAGTTTTCTGGTAACCTACGTGTCCAACATAAGGCACATTATGCATTTCTTTTAAAATCATATTTTTCAATTCCTGAGAATTTGGCACATAAATTCTACCCCTATACATGATAATTCCAACCTTTTCCAACTTGTGTTCTTCACTTTTCTGCTGCAAAATACCTTGCTATATTTTTTTCCTTATTTCCATGTATTACAAATATGATTTTGCATCCTTTAAAATTATATCTTTCAAATCTAATTGGTACATGATAATGGCCATGCATCTCATGCAACCTTCTATTGATTGCATCAACCACCTTGTTCTCTTTCCCCTTGATATGATTTATATCAATTTTGTATTCACTAAGGAATTCTAACCACCTGCTTTGCCTGGCATTTAGGGTTGGTTGTCCAAATAAATATTTCAGACCATTATGGTCTATTCTCAACTCAAATATTTTCCCCATGAGGTAGTGCCTCCATATCTTCAAGGCATGCACTATAGCTGCTAATTCCAAATCATGAGTATCATAGAGCCTTTCATGGTCCTTTAATTTCCTTGATTCATATCATGCCACATACCCATTCTAACTAAGGACTCCCCCAAGCCATTCTTTACAAGCATCAATACATACAATCAAGTCTTTATTTGGATCAACAATCCTTATTATTGGAGCACTTGTTAATAAATGCTTCAAGTGTTGGAAACTCCTTTCACAATCCAATGTCCACTCAAACTTCACACCTTTATTTTGCAAGGAAGTGATTGGGTGTGTAATCTTTGAGAATCCTTCAATAAATCTCCTATAATATCCTACAAGGCCCATGAATGACCTCACCTCCGAGGCATTCCTTGGTGTTATCCATCCTTCAATGGTCCTTATATTTTCTGGATCCACTTCTATCCCATCCTATGAAATGATATGCCCCAAATAATGAATTTTCTTATGATAGAATGAGCACTTGCTCAATTTGGCATACAATTGATGCTCCCTCAATACCTGTAATACCATACTCAAGTGTTTCTCACTCTCTTCTTCAGAATTAGAATATATAAGAATGTCATCCAAGAAGACAATGACAAACTTATCTAAGTAATCCATGAAAATGTCATTCATTAAACACATGAAGACAACTGGTGCATTTGATAAACCAAATGGTACCACCGTGAACTCATAATGGCCATACCCTTTTCTGAAGGAAGTTTTGTTGATGTATTCATCTCTAATTCTTACCTAATGATAGCCTGACCTGAGATCAATATTGGAGAATATTTTTGCATCTTTGAGTTGATCAAAGAGGTCATCTATCCTTGGAAAAGGGTACTTGTTCTTCACTGTTACCTTTTTCAACTACCTGAAATCAATGCAAATTATCAATGTTCCATCATTTTTGTTCACAAAGAGTACTGGGGCACCCTAGGGTGACACAGTTGGGCTTATATATCCCTTCTTCAGAAGCTCTTCCATTTTCATTTTCAATTCCTTTGGTTCTGGTGTACTCATCCTGTAAGGGGTCTTAAATACTGGAGCTACTCTAGGCAACATATTGATGGAGAAGTCAATATCTCTCTTGGGTGGCAATCCTGGTATTTCCTTAAATACATCTTCAAACTCTTTTATAACTACATAATATTCAATATTTGGTTTCTTCTCTTTAGGTGTCTCTTCCATATGTTCTACAAATATTTGACACCCTTTCTTGTAATTCTTCTTCAGCTACAAGGATGAAATTTATCTAACAGTTACTTCCCTGGGAATTCCCTGTATTGTCCTTAAATTCCCTTTCTCATCCAAGCAAGTAAATGCCTTATTATAATAGTATATCATAGCATGATATTGGTCCAACCAATTCATACCAATTTGGAAGTCATAGGAACCTAAAAGTATGATGTTCAAATATTCCCTGGTGCTCAATCCATTCATGTCTAGTGGGCATGCCTTAACCATATCATCATTTTTTCTTTTAGATCCAATAGCCAACTGCACCAACCAAGATGTTCCAAGATTTATTTTTTGAAAATGAAATCTTTCCAACATATTAGGATCTAGATAGCTATGACTAGCTATTGAATCAATTAAAATAGAAATGGTTTGGCTGCTGATCTTACCATCCACTTCAATCATGTGTGACTGAAACTCATCTTACTTGTTATCCAAAGCTGTGTAGATCCTAGGTACATTTATTCCCATGTCCTCCATTGTATCAACTTGTTGTACATTGTGAACAATCCTCTCTTTTTCACCTCTATGAAGGAAATCTTGGTACATATGTGTTGGGACTTAGAAATGTCGTCTTTCCATCCACCTTTCCCTTCACCAGTCTTCATATTTCATCGCCCCATTAACCTTTCATGATACCATTTTCATAATTAAATATGGGTTTAACCTTATTATTTTCCAAATCATTTATTTTAGTATTAAAAGGGAATTTGTGATTAAATATTAGAAAATTGACATGTTTTCATATATCTCAAAAATGGGTGAGCTTTATCATGTGTAGGAATATGTGAAGGATTAATTCAAAAGACTTCTCGAATACTTCCTCCACCATTTCAAGATTTGAGGAGATAATTCAATACTAATCCAAGGAGAAGATCACAGATATTTAGTTGTCATATCTTATCCAAGATATATGAGAGATATGTGTGAGGATTTGAAGAGATTATATTTTGTAATAAAGGGAAATGGGTTGAGAAAAAAGTGGATATGTAATTATGAGATGTTTATCTCCTTTTCAAATATCTCATGTATAAAAGACAGTGCCTTCTCTTCATGAGGGGGAGAGAATCAATATTATGTGAAAGATGAGAATCATTATTATGTAGATTGAAAGGAGGATTCATTATTATGTAGATTAAGGGAATTTTTATGAGATAGGTTCTTAAGGAGAACTGTTATCATGTAGATTGGATTCATGAAGATACTCTTTTTGTAAGCCTACCTGTTGAAGATTAATGTAAGTTTTGATTCAATGATTTTGTCTCTCTTAGAAGCTATCATCTGTTGATCTAGGAGCTTCCATGTTGGCATCGGCAAGGGCCATCGATCTAGCTTGGTAAGCTTATTGTAAATTGTTAGTGTAGATTTTCATTTCATGTACCTGTTATTCTGATTTCATGTTATTTTGTTTGATTTCATGTGTGTTGCAAAGTGTGGTAATGCATGAACAGTTGGATCTCCATATTTCACCATACATGAGCTTTAATGGAGCATCCTACTTGTTAGTTTAGTTGCTCCAGGAGATAGAATCAAAGTTCATCTTTTCTTTTCATGAGCCATCAATGAACATGTCCATCACCTGAGCAAGATCTTTTGTTTGTTTATGAGTTTTGCTTGTTTGTGAGTTTTTCTTTCCAGCTTTCGAATTGTGTGAATATTKYCATTTTCAAGAGTGTGTTGGTTTCTAAATGGTTTTCTTATCTAATCTATACTAAATAGACATAGGAACCTATCTRTTATCGRTGCATATAGTGCATMAACTCTASTGATTACRAATMTTGGTTGATAATTTATGTTTGGTAATATATTATGCAAATAATTGCACCAACAATATGATCTACCCTACAACCCCAACATTGGATAGGTGGTTGCCTTGGTCTTTCCCCAATGTTTCAGTCATTCTGGGTTCTTTAGAAGCTATTTTTCCTTGAGAATTATTTCTGAAGAAGGGTGGCTTGGTTCCCTTCTTCCTCTGTTACATCTTTCTTTTCTTCTTGACTTCCCAAGATTTCTGGTAAGTTGCTCCTCCTTTAAGATAATCATAAAGGCATTTGTCCCTTATTATAGTTTCCTCTAGTGTCTTGGGATCATCATTATGTATCTTATGACTGATAATTGGTGGAATCCCATTGAAATACATATGAATCTTAAATTTATCATCCTTGATGAAAGAAACATACTTCGACAACTCTAAAAACCTCCTTTCATATTCATCCATGGTCATATTCCCAAGTTGAGTTCAAAGAACTCTTTTGTTTTCTTATCATAGTATCACTTAGTCAAGTATTTATTTTGGAAATACCTCTTGAATTCCCTCCAAGTGTCCTTCTTCTCATCAATGTGTTGCACCTACACAATTTGATCCCACCACATTAATGTTTTTCCTTTGAGATGATAGATGGAAATTATTCCTTCTTCTTGGGAAGAGTAATTATGCAATTGAAAATACTTCCTCATGCCTAGCAACCATGTCTCTGCATCCTCATCCTTATTTTTCTCACCATCAAATGTAGGAGGCTTGATTTTTTTCATTTCCCCCTGTAGCTCTGCATCCACCCTAGACCTTTTCTTATGCTTCTTGACATGGGATGGACTTGAAACACTGTGTGCTCTCCTAGTTGAATTCCTCAAGGAATGATGGTGATGCCTACCAACACCTCTTATTCTTCTCTTCTCATCATAAGACCCATGATTCCCTTATCTACTTGACTTAGTCTCCTTACCCATATTTTTCTCTATTCTGTCCAAGATCTACATTAATTTGATGTTGAATCCTTCCTGCTATTCCTTGACTTTCATAAGTCTCTCATTATCAACTTTATAACTCTGTACATCATTTTGCAAACTTTTTATAGTCTCTACCAAGTTCATGCTTTCTTCCTTACCTTCTCCATGTCCATTGGAATTCATACCCTCATTACCCATATTAACATACATCCCTTTGATCTCATCTTCATGGTTGTAATCCCCTTGTGCATATTCCATTATTTTGAACCTTGTGGTGATCCTGTTATGATATAAATGTTGCTTATTTTTCAAAATTTGCAGCCAACAAAATTTGTTAGGCTAAAATAATTTAATAAGATCCATGAATTTATGTACAATTTTGTTCCAATAATATATCCGAATTCTTTCTTTCACAAGTCCACCTAAAAAATATCAACACTTAGATTATTTTTCCATCTACGAGGACTCATGAACTCACATATTCATGGACTTGTGGAATTATGGACTCATGGACTCACGGACTTGCAGACTCACAGACTCATGGACTCGCAGACTTGCAAACTTGTGGACTCACGAAAACATAGTTCTCCCATTCATAAGTCCTTCTGAAGGGTCTCAACACTTAGCCACTTTTCCATCTTCACATAATTACAGACTCATGGAATCATGGACTCATGAAAGAATAATTATCCCTTTCATAAGTCCATACAAAGGTTCTCAATACTTAGACTATTTTTCTATCTAAGCGGACTCATGGAATCGTAGACTCACGAATTCATTAAAGAATAACTCTCCCTTTCATAAGTCCATCCAAAGGGTCTCAAAAATTATATTATTTTTCCATATAAGAGAACTCACGGAATCACGGACTCGCTGACTCAGGAAAGCATAACTCTCCCTTTCATAAGTCCATCCAAAGGGTCTCAACACTTATATTATTTTTCCATCTAAGCAGACTCACGGAATCACAGACTCACATACTCGTGGACTCAAAAAATCATAACTATCCCTTTCATAAGTCCATCCAAAGGGTCTCAACACTTAGATTATTTCATGAGTTTGTCGGCTTCGTGGGTTGGCGGACTCATAGACTCATTCTTCCCACCCTTCCAATTATTAAACTTGACCGATACCACTCCTTAATACTTCATCCAATTACAGGCCTTCACATGGCTTCCTCATACACGTAGGCTTTTGACATCAACATAATGTTAGCATTATTTCATCCCTCCTCTTGTCAACGTCTAAGGGCTTCCACATCGATCAATGACCAAGATCACATCCCATATGTACTTTGATCAATGGTCGATATCTTTTAAAATTTTGGTCCGACGATAAATATTTCTCCATGGCGTTCCAATTATATCAACTGATACTCACTCACTTGGCTCTCGATCTGATGGTCATTATTTAATATCATTGTGATATCTACATCTCGCGTATTCCAACATGCTCACTCATTAACTCCTTCCTCACCGCGTACGTAGATCTTGGCTTGATGTGTCACCAAAATAATGGATGGTATAGACTAATAGAACACACCCTCCATATATTTAAGTTCATGAAACTTCCAATGCGCTATAAATATCCTCCATCGACTATGTCTCTGGATCAATGGTCTGATGTCTTGGCTCGAGGTTTTACAGATTGAGAATTGCAGCCACAATGTATCTCTGCCACACTGGCCACCTCTACCTCCCTGCCTCTTTGTACCTTCCACCATAGAAATACACATCACCTGCCACCACATCATTTGACACGTGCCCCCCCCACGTCATGTTGATGTCAGCATACGGAAAAATACCAAAATTTTAACAATTTCTCCTATTTTCCAAAATTTCCAACAATGCTCAATTTCTCCAAAATATGAAATTCTTCCTAGGCCTCCATTAGATCTCTATGACTAAGCTCAATACAACCAATTCAATCCCTATACATATACATTTTTTCATCGCTTTTCAAATTTGACTCTTTCACTTCAAATTTTCCATTATTTAACTGCAGGAAATTGGGCTTTTTCCCACTTCCATCCAATTTCACCATGATCACTCTGCAATCATTTAATTTATTCAATTTCACTCCACTAAACATTAATTCGACTTCTATATCCACCAATTATTTATTTTCGCAGTCGGTCCCCATTTCTGGCATGAATGTTTCTTCAATTCCTTCGCGAATTGGGACATTTATTTAACCAATTTCACTCAGTCAACCACATCCTTAGTTTGACTTCAAATTCGACCAATTGTAGTTATGAATTTTATTAGATAGAGATTAAAATCAGGAAAACTCATTCTTGGACCAAATTTCCTCAAATTCCCCATGAATTTTAACAACAGAAATTGGGGCTTTGGCCCAATTTCACCCAGCTGCTCTCGATTTCACCATATGTCGTAACTCAAAATTCATCCATCTATAGACCCAAATTTGTTCATCCTGCCAATAAAAATTTGGAATTTTTCATTCTCTGGTTAAATTTCCCCAACGTGCTTGTGAAATTCCTCTCAATTTCATTGTAACATTTTGTCAAACAATTTTCAAACGAACTCTTCCCAACATTCTGTCAAATAGTTTGCTTGAAAACTCTATAATTTCACTTCTGTGCTCTCCTAAATGGCCCATGCGGGCTTAGTGTTGAAAGTTGGAGCTCTGATACCAATTTGTAACATCCCGAGCCACCTGCTAGGAAATGCCACATCCAAATTCTGAATTCTGATACCATTAATTTTACTGTTATGTTCTACATATGAACAGAGTTAAGTGGAATAACAATAATAATTTATAAACAAAATTATAACATAGATTCCATAACATAAAACCCATAATTATACATGTAGTAAATAAATAATCTCATGAAATAAACACCAAATGCATGTAGACCTCCCACATTCCTCCCAGCCAAATACCACACTGCCCATAATCTCAGTAGTGGGTCACCCTCGAGCTGGGGATAAAGAATACCAGGGAAAAAGGGAGTTTCACTCGTGATAATGTCTCTTGAACAAAAAAATATCAGACTTAGGTGTTGAATCAAAATAAAAACCTACAGTCCCTCATTCCCCGCATACCTGTCCCACCTTAGGAAGTGTGCCCCTTCTTTGCTCAATAGTCCTCCGACTGCTACACTTCCCTTCCATGGATTCAACAACAGGCCGGACATGAAGTCTCTAAGTATGTATCTATAGTTTGGAACCTTGGGAAATCAATTACCAACAATTCTCTCACCTGGAGAGAATGCCCATGAAAACGCTTCTATTCAATTTTACGGGCCTAACAACCCATTTCTTCAATCCTACGGGTCTGACAACCCGCTTCTTCAATTCATCTCCCAAGCTATCCAGTATAGGTATATGTCCCCTTACAATCTAGTACCCTTGGGTATGAATGACAACTTCCTATGTCCAGGAATAATGACCCCCCCCCCCCTTGAAAATGTATTAAGTATAACTATATGTATGCATATTTCCAACTCGACACTTGTCATGTTGGAAAGTACCTTGGGCCCACTTGACCCCCACTTGTCTCTCTTCCTTAGAACTTATGATACAATACATATCCATGCATGGTACTTTAAGGAATATTAATATAATATTCCTTTGGGCTTAATCCCCCTAGATTATCCCCCTTTCCCTACCTAGTGGAGTTTATCCCCCCATACTCTTTTACATGGTTGGTCTGCAATAGTGATGTGTTTTCATTAATATTTGCATGTGATTACATATGACAATGATAGCTCATTGGCCATTTAGAATATTCCCCCCCAACCTAATAACCACACAGGCACCTTGACCCAAAATATCCTAGCTCACCAGCCTATATGTTCATTTACATTTATATGTAAAATTGGGGTTCGACCTAGGGGTATTACATAACACCTTGGTTTCCCCCATAACTGCAATTATGCTTAAAAATTCATATGTTTATGTTTATGAATCTTGTAATCATGTTTTTATTAATGAAAGACACTAGAAAATTGACTAAGAGGGAAAATCCTTGAGAGTACTAGCCATGATATCACATGTGGAATTGATGAATTGGATAGGTGAGGTAGAGTTGAGATGTTTTAGTGAAGAAAATAGGAAGCTTGTTTAACAAGTAAACTTATGCTTACATAACATAAACTCACACCTACCAACGTAAAAAAATCGATATAGAGCCACATGACCAGTAATGGAAGTTAGATCGGTGGTTGAAGTAGTTAATAACTGCTGATAGTTTTGGTCTCTTGAAGAAGGCAAAGGGTAAACTGAACGAACTAACAAACAAGACACCCGCAGATTTTTTCCTTAAGGAATTTGGAATCTAGATATAAGTTCACATCTAACAGAAGCCATTTGAGTCCCAATGATTGGTAGAGGAAGAGGCCAAAGGTGAAAAAATCACCCAAGGACAAAATAAAGGGAGGCACACAAGAAATGGAATGGAAGCACACAGTGCATAAAGGAGAATACTCTGAGGAAGAGTAAGTGAGAAATGATATCATAGGCGAAGGGCCCAGTGAATAGAGATGTTCATTGGCTCAAATCAAAGAGAAGAAGAAAGTGGAGAGCTTTCCTTGAATAAAATAGGAAGCTTGTCCAATTTAATTATGATCACTATGAAATAGAGAAGACCCGTATCCAAACTAGAGCGATAAAGGGTCGCGATTTGGTACTTATTGAATAGAAATTGACACTACTAAGGGGAGGTTGCGAAGGGAATATATAGAAGAGAAGGGGATCCCGTATGCATATGAAATATAGTTGATAAACTACCTAATAAATGTATGGAAGCCATAATCTCAGTGGAAAGGGGGAAACTTCTGTTGTTGTCAGTGGAGGAAGGAGAGTAGCCTTCCTAGACCATATGATATTGAATACCAATTGAATCATTCCCTTGTGATATCATCACTTGGAAAGAGGTTGGCATACTGTAGGAAGGCAGTCTACAGTATGGCCTAAAGTTGGGAAGAAAGGCACCCTCTCTCAGTTAGTTGGCTGCTAATATTTTTATGAACAATTAAGAATTTAGTCTGGCTTGTTTGATGTAAGATAATAATGTAAATGTGCAGTTTCAAGGTTAATGGGAAAATATGAAAGCATGTAAATAATGACTTGAATTCCTAAATAAATTGGAATGTGTTTTTTTTCCTTCACTATCTAGGTTTTTCAATTTATGAAGTTAAGTCAAGTCGGGATAGTTTGTTATTCTGAGGGGCTTGTATCTTGGAGGAAATATTTCAATACATGGAAAACATATTCACTCTAGAATATGAATAGGAGTTCCCGGGTGGAGAGAAGGTCCTAGCACTAGTTGAGGAACCATAAGAACCTGGGAAGACCACTTGTCTTAAGTGGAAATCTTGCAAGATATGAAAGAAATTCACCTTCGATGAAGTTAGTAAGCCTCCTTGGATTCATATTAATTCCACATATCTTGAAGACCTGGTAAAACCCTAGTGAACCCATGAAAATTGCTAAGTCCCAATTATGGACCGTTGCCTAGAAGAAAATCATGTGTTGGATTGAGGAGATAGTAATAGTCGGTCTTGATGTGGAGAAAAATTATCAAGCTTATGTTGATAGGGATCTAATCATGTGGCTCTAGTCGTGGAGTCAGGATAATGAGAGAACATGATGACAATGAAGTCCCATAACCATCAACATTCTTTGATCGATGCGATAGACTGATCAGAACCATTCGTCGAAGGGTCAAGACGATAAATAAACTAAGATTTGGAGTGAGTGATGACAATGACAGAGTGTCGACGTAGATGATGATTCTTGAAAGAATGAGGAACGTCGATCAATATCTAGGAAATATTTAGTATCGGTTGTCTATTATCAAGGGTCCCACATAAGCGAGACTTAAAGGTAGAGGTGATGTCAAGATGCCAAGGGTTCTAGCATGGAATCTCACATTCATCGAAGGGTGATGCGTCTTAATGGTGAAATGTTTGATGGGATGATAGTGGGCCTAGATGGGATGGAATCCCTTAGGTATTTCCTTAAAACTGTATCTATCATATCTACATGATGATAAATCTAGTCATTTGTCAGAAGTGGGAAGACTAGAGTCTAGAGTAAGGCCATGAAGATGGGTCGACGATGAAAGAATATCGGGGTCAATTGAAATTTGTTGATTAGTGAAGATGTGAGATGAGATCTAAGTCATAGAACTTTCGTGGACCTCACTTTTTCACTTTAGAAGAGGATAAAGAGTTATCAATAACCATTGAGTAGGATTAAGACACTGACGAGATCGGAACTGTAGAGTGTCAAGTTTGGAGAGTCATAGGATTTGGGAACTAGGTCCATTCAAAGTTTGTTGTGGGAAATTTATGGTTGATATGAATCATAGCTTTGAAGGAGAGGAACCTCAACAACAATGAAGGAATAGCCCCAAGTGATCGAAGACAATAACTTGGAGTTTTGATGGACCAGGTGGCAAGTGCCATGTTAGAGCCACGATGGATGGAACGAGTGACAATGAGACACGTGGAAATGAGGTGGATTGGTTAAATAAAATCCCAAAAAATTTGGGAGGCTATAACTTTTGATCTAGAGATCCGTTTTGAGGGTATTTGTGGTTGTTGGAAAGCTCTCGGTAAGATGAATCCATGTACAAGTTTTTTTTTGAGAGAGATGAATTCTTTTGGAGAAGGATAAATTTTGACAGCCCATCATCCTAAGTGCATATTAGTGGGTAGGGTGTGTTATAGAGTGGTATCATAGCAGTGTTCAAAATATAGACTTAAATGGGCCACTGAGACCTCTTAAAACTATTTTAGAAATTGTGATGTTTCTTGGCAAGTGTGTTTTAAATGATAATGTAATTTCTAACAAGGGTTGTTGTTTCATCACATAGGATGTAATAAAAATAAAGAAAAGGTGAATGGTGCAACACAACATGGAAGAAACCTCACATTTCATAGATGAGGAATCCGATGCCGAGAGGGATAGAGAAACCCCTCCTAATCTAGTAGCCATCGTTAGAAGCCTAAAGACAAACAATGAGAGGCTCATGAGAGCTCAAGATTAACATGAAGAGTTGAATGTAGTGATACAACAGATCTTGTATAAAATTTAGAAGAATATGTAGTAAGGCCTCAGTAATGCAAAATTGCAGTAGTTGAAGAGGTTGAAAACCCCTTCAAATGTTGAAAAGCACGGATTGGATCAAAACAATGTGGGAAAGAGTTATTCCAAGAAAAGGAATCAAAGTGTTAAGAAGAGTGAAACTAGTGGAAGTATTTCCATAGAATCATCTAGCAGGAAGGTTTATTTTGAGGATTTGTCCAACGATAACATAGAATCTAGTATTCCAAGGAAAAAGAAGAGACATTCACAAAGTTCTCTAACTAAATAATTTAAGAATGCTAAACTTCCTACCTTAGATGAAGAAATTAAGAAGGGAGAAGAAGTTGAGTGTTGGATGTTGGGTTTGAAGAAGTACTTTTGGGTACATTATTATTATAATAACACCAAGACAAAGATTTCCATATTCAACCTGGATGGAGGAGCTTCCATTTCGTGGGAGGACCTCAAGGAGCTCAAGGGATTGAAGGAAAGAAAACTAACCTGGAATCACTTTGAGAATTACTTCAGAAAGGCATATATGTCAGAAAAGTATTATGATGACAAAATCAAGGAATTCCATGAGCATAAGTTGGGTTAACTCACTACATATGCATATTCCAAGAGATTTGTGGAATTATTGAGGTATGTTCCTTACCTCAAGGATGAAAAATAAACAATGCAACATTTTCTCATTGGATTTCCACAGTCCTACCAGGACAAAATTGAATTTCATAAGCCAAAGACATTGGAGGACACTATAAGGAAGGACAAGTGTTTATATGACAAATCCAAGCATATGTAGGAGCCTTCTAGGGACTGGAAGATAAGACATAAGAGTGTGTGGAAAAAAAATGGATTTAGATCATTCCCATATAAGAATTTGAAAAAAGGGTGCATAGTTGGGTCAGCCAAGAAGAAGTGTGCATTAATATAATTTTCCATCTCATAGTGGAAACAAGATAGTAGAGTAGACAAGAGAGACAAAAAATGAGCCTAAGAAAGGACCTTTTCAAAGCTGGGGATGTGGAGAACCATACTTGTTGAGGTATTTTCCTCATAGTAAACATGACAAAAAGAAATTCTATCATGTGCAGGAAAAAACCATAGTCAATGATGTAGCGAGAAGTGTGCCAAGGATATATGTAGTTGTGGAGAATCAATAAGTGGAACTCCAAGATTCAATAGTGGATATAGAAGGTATAATTGCAAAACAACCTGTTTCTATTTTAATTGACCTTGGATTTAACCTTAGTTATGTCTCACCACAAGTTGTTGAAGCACGTTCTTTACAACGGAATAAACATGAAAGGCATGGCTAGTCCAATTAGTTGAAAGAACTAAGATAAAAGTGGTCGAGGTCATAGAGGCTTGTCCATTTGATATAAGTGGACTGTGTACACAAGAAACCTTGAATATCCTACCCCTGGGATCATATGATGTGTTACTAGGCATGGATTGGCTAGCTTCCCACAGGGAAAAATTAATTTTTCATGAGAAAACTCTGGAATGAGAAGATGAAGAAGGAAATGTAAAAGTTTTTCAAGGTATTCAGAAACTAGTTTCAGTTAGGAATATATCGACGTTACAACTTATGAAGTTCATTCAGAAAGGGTGTCCCTTTTATGCTATGCAAGTGCTTAACTTGGTAGAAGGTAAGGATATAAAGGTTGAAGATCACCTAGTGTTGTGGGAGTTTAAGGATGTATTTCCAGAAGAGGTACCTAGACTACCTCCAAAGAGATATCTTGATTTTTCAATAGATCTTGTACTTGGAGCAATGCCAACATCAAAAGTACCCTACAAAATGAGTACACTAGAGTTGGTGGAGATGAAGGTACAATTGAAGGAGATGTTGGATAAAGGTTACATCATACCAAGTGTGTGCCCATGGGGAGCACTAGCATTTTTAGTAAATAATAAAGATATTACCTTGAGATTGTGTATTTACTACAAGCATTTGAACAACATGACCATAGAGAATAAGTATCCATTACCCATGATTGATGATATCTTTGATCAAATCAAAGGAGCTACAATTTTTTCAAATATTTCTGTAAGGTCTAGATACCACCAAGTCAGAATTAAGGATGAGGACATACACAATATAACTGAACTAGTTATGGGCACTATGATTTTGTAGTGGTGTTATTTGGGTATACAAACACACCAACCACTTTCATGTTCTTAGTGAATAGTGTGCTCAACAAGTATTTAGAAAATTTTGTCTTAGTATTCATAGATGATATTTTGGTCTATTCCCAAACTAAAGAATAACATGAAGAACATCTCATGATGGTGTTACAAGTGTTGAGAAAGCACCAGATCTATGCTAAGTTCAACTAGTGCGATTTATTTCAAAGGGAGATCCAATATTTAGGCCACACAATTTTAGCAGAGGGAGTGGTAGTAGACCCCGAAACGATCAAGGAAATCGTGGATTGGCATGCCCTTAGAAATGTAATAGAGGTAAGGTATTTCATGGGATTGGATGGGTATTATAGATGATATATAAAGGAATTTTTCAAGATCGGTAATCCCATTACTTCATTACAAAGGAAAGGATTTTTTTTTTATGGTCACTAGAATGTGAGGCTAGCTTTCAACAGTTGAAGTATCTTTTGACCAATTCCCTTTTTTTGAAGATTGTAGAGCCCAAAAAGGATTTCTTGGTTTGCATTGATTATTGCAAAGAAGGACTCCGTGGAGTTCTCATGCAAGAAGGACAAGTGATATGTTATGTGTCAAGAAAGCTAAATGAACATGATTAGAAGTATGTCACTCATGACCTAGAGCTTGCAACAATTGTGTATGCATTGAAGATGTGGAGACATTACCTACTAGGAAGAAGGTTTTTCTTGATGTCATACCACTTTGGACTAAATTATTTTCTTGACCAACCAAGGTTGAATGCTATACAAGCTTGGTTGATGGTGTTGATTATAGAGTTTGGTTTTGAAATAAAACATATTAAGGGGAAAGATAAAAAAGTGGCATATGCACTCAGTCGAAGTGTACATGATATAAACTTAGCAACAACAAGTGTAGGAGAACATGACATCAAGCAAAGGATTAAAAACCTCTTGCAAGAAGATCAGTTCTTCAACCATGTAAAAGACAGGTTACAAAAGAACCCAAAGAGAAGAGATATCAAGGATATCAACTCCCAGCTGATGAGATCCTAGTGTATAACAATAGGTTGTATGTTCCCAATTTAGCTGAGTTGAGACATCTGGTTATGGATGATTTCCATAGAAGACCTTATGTGGGTCACCCTGGTTATCAAAAGATGGTAACAATAGTAAGGAAATTGTATTATTAGCCTAGAATTAAGTAGGACATTGCCGAGTACATTTTTAAATTTTTAGAGTGCCAATAGGTGAAGGTTGAGCACAAGCACCCTATAGGTATAATGTAGCCTTTGCAAATCCTAGAATGGAAATGAGAGACAATATCCATGGGATTTATTACTAGTTTTCCAAAGACAGTGAAGCAACATGACACAATCATGGTTGTAGTATATAAGTTGAGCAAGGAAAATCATTTTATTACTATTAAATATACATTCAAGGCCATAGAGGTTGCAAATGTTTTCATAAAATAAACTTTTAGATTACATGGTTTGACTAAGACCATAATCTCAGATCAAGATGCCAATTTTAGCTCAAGTTTATGAAAATTTTTGTTTGTAGGATTGGGAATACAATTGAAATTTATCATGGCCTACCATCCTCAAACAAATGGTCAGACTAAAAGAGTGAACAAAGTGCTAGAGGACATGTTGAGAATGCATGTTATGCATCATCCCAAGCAATGGGAAGAATACCTACCCCTGGTACAGTTTTCCTATAACAATGGATAGCCAAAGTCATTGGAAATGATCCCATCTGAGGTTCTATATGGAAAGAGGTGTAGAGTTCCAATTAGTTGGGACAGTCCAGTGGATATGATCACACTTGGACCATAATTACTAAAAGAACTGGAACACGAAATGATTAAGATAAGACACAATTTAAAAGTAGCATAAGATATATAAAAGAGATATGCAGACAACAAGAGAACTCATAAAGATTTCAAAGTGGGAGATCATGTATATCTCCTAGTGAATTTTAAGAAAAGTTCCTTAAGAATTGGGGCATGTGCTAAGTTGTCACCCTGCTATTGTGGACCATTTCAAGTCCTGGAAAGAGTGGGACCAATGACATATAGACTTGAACTACCACCTACTGTTAGAGCTCATAATGTATTCCATGTGTCTTTTTTAAAGAAATATGTTCATGATCCTAATCATTTCATTGATTGGACTGTGATACAGGTGGGACCAGAGGGAGAGTTCCATACCGAACCACAATGCATGCTGGACAAGAGATAAACAATGCTTTGAAACTGACCCATTGTGAAGGTCAAGGTGAAATGGAAGAACTTTGGACTAGATGAGGCTACATGGGAGATAGAGGATGCCATGAGGATGGCATACCCACTTTTTTTCTTTGTATAATTGTATATACATGGTTTTTAAACACTGAGGACAATGTTTCTTTAAGGGGGAGGGGAATGTAACACCTTGTTTTCCCCCATAACTGAAATTATGCTTAAAACTTCATATGATTATCTTTATGAAGATTGTAATCATGTTTTGATTAATGAAAGAAACCAAACATATGACTAAGATGGAAAAGCCTTGAGAATACTAGCCATGATATCACATGTGGAATTTATGAAGTGGATAGGTGAGGTGGAACTAAGATGTTTTAGTGAAGAAAATAGGAAGCTTGTTTAACAAGCCAACTTATTCTTGCAAAACATAAACTCACACCAACCAGTGTAACTAGATTGGTATGGAGCCACATGACCAGAAATGGAAGTCATATCAATGGTTGAAGGAGTTAATAATTGCTGACATTTTTGGTGTCTTGAAGACGGTAAAGGGGAAACTGAATGAACTGTCGAACATGATTACCATGGATTTTCCCCTTCAATAATTTGGACTCTAGAAAATAAGTCGCAATTGATAGAAGCCACGAGAGTCCCAAGGATTGGAAAAGGAAGAGGCCAAAGGTGAAAACCATCAGCCAAGGTGTTACACGTTATTTTCATCATCCCTATGACCGTTAATGATGTAAACCTATCTGTTTCCTTCATAGGGGTCAGTGGCTTGAGTTCCTGAAGAAAGAAGAGAGAAGAACTTTTCCTGAGAGAAGAAATGGAATTTTCCCTTGTAAAAACCCTATAAAAAAAGAATTTCATAGGATGCATTATAGCTGGGGTGCGAAAATGCCTGATTCTCACAGGCTGCATCGTAGCTAGGTCGTAAGGGGTTCGTAGTCTTCTCTATAGGCAGGGTGCGAGAATGATTACACGTGGGAAAAACAAGCATTTTCTCGAATCTTCTAGAAGGAGAAACTTCCATGGTGAGGTGGCATCCGAATGGTTTGGATCTTACTCTCTTTCATGATTTAGTGGGATCATCCTAACCTCCTCACCTTATCCTCTTTATCTTATAAAAGGAGAGGAGCTCTCATGGAGAAGGGCTAAGTTTTTTTTGGCTTGGGATTGTTAGCTTGGTTAGAGTGGCTTTGAGATTTGCTTTGTCAAGATAGATTGTGAGTAGATATTAGATCCATGGTATCAGAATCCTTGGAGAAAGAAGTGTGTGGGGAATGAAGGACAGTTGGAAGGGACCTTACGACATCAAGGCCATGGTTGTAATCTCTCTTTCATGTTTAATATGATACAGTAATATGATTCTTTCCTATAAAACTTGTTGTGTTTTATTGTATGATTCCTTGATCACATACATAGGTTTATATTGAGTTTATGCTATTACTATCACTTTGGTTGGTTGTATTCTTTTGCAGGATCATCCTTGTATGAGCATTGGAACGGAGCTAGGATGGCGATGGTGAGAGGAAGAAACATTTAAATGGAATGTCACCTATCCCTCTTTAGTTAGTAAATTCAATATCTAAAACTTAAGGAAAGCGTCATGTTCTAGTGTGTTTTGTTCTAGATCTAGGTGGATCTAGGGAGATCAGTTAGTGTCCGCACCTACCGATTTGTCCGATAACAAAATTGGCGACCATATTGGTGAGCATGTTGTTTCTTAGTTAGTCTAGTTTCCCTTTCTTTGATTGCTTGATTTATGGTCTCTAAGCCTGTGGGACATCCATCCAGACTCTCTGGATCTAGAAGTTCACTTAGATTCCCTATCCTTTTTCAAAATTTTCTTTGATTACAGACATTCTCGCACTGTACCTCTATACACCCTGGGAAAACCATTGATGTTCGCACCCTGCTGTTAGATCCAGTGCGAACTTCTCGCACCCTACTAGTGTCTAGCCTGCAAGAATACCTAATTCTCTCACTGTAATCTACTACTAGGCTGCGAACTTGTTTGTAAACTTTTTTGGATTGGGTCTTTTCATCTTTTGATGACCCAGTTTTGCTTTGATCGGCTAGATTGAGCTTTTGGAGCCTATATTGATCTGTTTATAGTTTGCTTGACATTCTTTGAGTTACTTTTAGCCACATTGGCTTTGTTTGGTTTTGAAGGATTAGTCTCTTTCTTTGAGTGTCTTTCAATTACAAAGTGTGTGTTTTCTTTAGAATTGTTTAGGGAAAAGTCAAATATCTTCTGAATAGTTTGCTTTAAAAGAAAACTTTTAGTTTGGGTTTCTTTGTTTTAAGAATGTTCATTATTTCTTTTAGTGAAATTTTTGAAACAAAAAGATTTAATTTCTTGCTTTATATTAGATTGGGGGCATCCTTGCATTTGAAGTAGCGAAATTGCATGATTCTTGGCATTTTTTTTTGGGGGGGGGCATGAATCATGCATTGGTGTACAATACCTTTTTCTCATTTCTTGAGAATCTTTATATTGATGAGTTTAATAAATTTTGGGACATCGTGCATATGGGAATGATAAATGTTTTCTCCTTCTCGTAGCATAGCTTTGATCGAAATGAAAAGATTGCATCTTCATCTCTTTGCATAACTTTCGAGTCAGTCAAAACACCATATTGTCCATGCCATTTTCCTTTTGAGTAACAACAACAATAAAACAAAGCGCTTATAAAAATTGATTAGACATTTTTATATTTTCTGGTAGCGAACCTACATTTGATTAGTTGTAGGGCTTTGGAATAGGTGTGAAAGATAGCTTTCCAAAGTTGCAAACAAACATAGAATCTTGAGTTAGGGAGTGGTTAAATCCACTTATTACATTTTGTCCTGGGAAGCCCTTCTAACACAAGTTTCAATCACGAGTTCGCATTGAGACTGACAGAGTTACTCACCTTGCTTTGTTGGTATTGGTGTAGAGGTTGCATGTATTATGGGGGTCGCTTGAGAGGTATACCCACAATGATGAGTGGAAACCTTTCAAGTTGATTTCAGGCTAGATACCCTGCCCTTGCACGTGGATCAGACTATCAATTGTTTCCCCAGGCATCACTGTAGTGATTGGTAACCTTAGTGGCCTATCTCTTTAGGGTATTTACACAAGGTGACTGTGGAGGGGCAAGTCTTCATGGTACCTGGAATCGACGTTGTCCAAACTCACTCGGGATCCTTGGAGGGTATACCCATGATTATGTGTGGGAGCTTGCACCAGGGTGTAAGTCCGTTAAGTAGGTTGTCAACGTAACTTTTCCACCCACTCTATCTCAACTCCTTCTTACTTTTTTCCCACGATGTTGGATTTCATCACCAACTAGTGTGCTCATTGTGAGAAGGTTTTGTTTTCTTGCTTGCTTCCTAGATTTTTAGCGTCTGCTATTTGTTTCCCCTAGAGGACTATAGATTGGATATTTATTTAATGGCGTCAGTTCTCAGAATGAGCAATGAAGGAACTTTTTTTCCAGGGGAACCTTTTTTTTTCCTTCTTATGGAAACATTGGTCCTCCTCACATCGCTACTTTGAGCCTTCCAGGTCTCACGATTGAATTGCTGGTGTGGTTGTTTTCCACTCAGGTAATCCTGAATGCAGTACGTGCTTCGGTCGTAAGCACTTCCCCCCAAGAGCATCAACCTCATGTTGATCCTTTGCCTTCTTCACCAGTAAGATCTTCTTCGCCTTTTTCACTTGTAAGGTCTTCTTCCATTTCATATTCTTCGTTGAGTGAAATCTCCAAATATAGTAACTCGATGGATAAGAAGAATAAGAAAAGGAAGAATAAGAAGAAGAAAAATAAGCAAGGATCCACACTCCCAACCACTGTCAAACATGTTGGAAAACAACCAGTTACTGTTAATCATGATGGGAGTGTTGATGATGTCAAGATCACCCAAACAACCCATATTCCCAAGTACCCTTGCAAGATTCGTAAGGGTAGCCATCTTATTAAGGATTTCCCTGGTCTACCCAAGGTTATAGAAGTATGGTCTACACACCCTCACCAACCCATGTCGTTAGCCTCTGAACAACATGCTGATGACCCCCCGTCAACCAGTTATGATACGGTTGGGAAGAAGAAAAGTAGAGTCAAGTTCTCGTGCATGTTATGCAAAGGGATTCATCTAACTCATATTTTCCCTCATATGGAAGAAGCCTTGAAATTACTGGAAGGCATGACTGTTTCACAACCTCAACTTCCAGCTGCTTATCACAAAATTTCTCTCAACCCACCTGTAGTTGATGGATTGATCACTCCGGTCCCTTCATCGGTCAATCCAGTTGATCACATCATCAATATGGTCACATCCTTAGTTGAACCAGTTGACAAAGTGGTTGATCCAATACTATCCACGATCAATCCTTCTCTCCCCTCAGAGAGTGAAACTAAAGCGGTCGATTTGATCCCTTCCTCGGTCGATCCCACTCTCCCGTTAGAGAGTGAAACCCAAGAAGTCGATCCATTTCCACCTATCGACCCCACTCTCCCCTTGGAGAATGAAACCCAAGTGGTCGATCTGATCTCTCCATCGATCGATCCTACTCTCCCTCTCGAGAGTAAACTCGATACTTCCCATGTTTTTCTTGTTGATATAGACTCTACCGTGTCGGGGGGTATTCCTCCTTCTCCCGTGAAACCCCCTCCAAGTAATGAGGTCATCCTTTTTAATTTGGATGTGCTAACTGGACCTCATCTTCCCTCTCACATTCCTTTCCAAATTACAGTGCAAGTTTGTGGTCGGGATGTTCCTCAGACGTTGATAGATGAAGGTGCGTCCATTAGTATTTTATCCTCTATTGCTTGGCAAGCTTTGGGTTATCCTCCACTTACACTGGTTACGCAGAATCTGTAAGATTTTAACAGAAGAACCAGTCAACCTTTAGGGACCCTTCCTCAGTTTCCTATAACTTTGGGTGGGAAAACTGTCTTCATTGATGTCATGGTAGTCCAAGACCCTTTGGATTTTTCTTTAATCCTTGGGTGAGATTATGTCTATGCCATGAAATTTATTGTGTCTACTCTTTTTCGTGTGATATCTTTCCCTCACGATGGACGAATTGTGACTGTTGATCAACTTTCATTCACTGACCCTGACTAGATTTCCTCTTTAAATAGTTCTTATATGTAGACAATATCTTCCCCGCCACAAGTCAATTATGTGGTGTTGTTGCCCATGGCTTCAACTTCTGATGAATTAGATCCAGTAGTTGACATGGTGATCTCTTTGATAGGTTTTTTAGAGTCTGATCTCTTTGCTTCTATCATGACCCTCGACATGGTGTCCTTCCAGAGTGTGTTTCTTCCTTCCAGTGAAGACCTCTTGGAAGCCATGACCGATTTTTGTCCCTTGACATGGTGTCATTTTGGAGCATTGTCCTCTTGGAATCCATTATCATTGAGAGAGGTTTCGAGGATAGTTTTTTCATCTTTGAGGCAACCTCGTTAAAAAATGAAATAGAGGTCTTTGAGAAAGGTTTTCTGATTTCAAGCTCGTTAAAAAATGAAACCAGCTGTGAGGATAGTTTTGCGTGTCTGTGGAAACCTCGTTAAAAAATGAGACAGAGGTTACGAGCATAGTTCTTGTTTTTGTGTCAATCTCGTTAAAAAATGAAATAGTTTTCCCCCTCTCTGTTTGAGTCAAGTCCTTCATCTAATAGTTGAAGCTTCATTTCCTCCTCCTTTGTCGTTGGATGAAATGAAGCTTGGGTGGGCATACTTTCAGCCTTTGGACTTCATGCTGAAGTAGAGCCATTAGTTTCTTAAGCTGGGGGATAAGTACCAACCATCCATGTGTTATGCGTTGGGAAGTCCAAGCATAGTTTTCTATGGTTCAATCTTGTGTAAAAATGAAACCACTTAACTCAAGCATAGTTTCCTCTGGTTCGAGCTTACGTAAAAATGAAACCAAGTCTAAGTATTGTTTTGTTTTGTTTTAAAGCTTGTGGTAAAAATGAAAACAATCTCAAGCTTAGTTTTTGTTCTTTCTCATGCTCATTAATACATGAGAATAAGTTACCGAGCTTAGTCTTTGTTCTTTCTCGTGCTCGTAAATCAATGAGAATGTAACCGACTATACTTTTATCACTTTTTTGGACTCGTAAAGGTTATACGAAAAAGGAACCCACTGGAGTTCCCTTTAATCTCTTTTTAGACTCTCTAAACATGAAAAGATTGTCGAGCGATCTTGTTCTTTTCACACTCGTTAAAGTATTTAAAGAAAATGTCTGTTGAGTGATAGTTTGTCTCTTTTTTGGTCTCATCAGACTACTTTACGAAAAAGGAACTGAGAGAGTTCTCTTTTAAGTGTTTTTCCAAACTCTATAATCATGAAAAACCTTTGAGTTTTCTATCTTTGGACTCGTTAAACAAACATTGATAGGCCCATATGGGAATAAACCACTTCCTAGGGTTTGTTAAACATACTCCGAGGGAATCGTCCGAAGGATGTGCTTACATTACAAGCATATCTTATCCTCCTCAAGCTTGCGTAAAAATAAAGAGGTACTCGCCAGAAATGGTGGGGAAAAAATTGAGAAAGAAATATGTCTAAACCTGTATTCCATGGAAGAGTCGCTTTTGAACATGACACCCTTTCACTCGCCTCATGTCTAGGTTGGAAAATCCACTTGTCTTCTGATCATACTCCTATAAGATTACAAATTGGTCTGTGATCCTTGCTGTTGAGTCAGTATTTCCCAGGACAGTTGTCGTGTCGTCAATATGTTTAAAGAGATGTTCAACCCGAAAAGCCTTCTATTGCGTCGGCCATTTCTGCAGTCCTTAAAGCCTTCTATTGTGTCAGCCATCCCTGAGTCAGTCCTGAATCACTTGTTACTATGATCTACTTCAAATCTTGTTACTTGTTTCATGTCATTGATGTGGGATATATTAAGGCCCTCCTGTGACAAGTCTTTTCCTATCGACTTCAACTCATTATCCAAGAATCAGACTTACAAACTAATTGGTACCTTGGAACTTGCATGCCTCAATGGTAGGTTTCCTCGCTTTTGACAGTGGGTTTTCATTATTGACCCCTGATCGGGAGATTCCGCCGAGTGTTCAACTTTAGCTCATTAATTCACATTCGTTGGATTGTACTAGTGTGCCTTGGGAGTCATCGACATTAATGGTGATTTCCCTTGCACTTGTTAACGATATACACTAATGACCGGTAATCAAGTGGTTTCTACCATGTTCGACTTCGCCACATGTATTAGCATGGTTAGATTTGTACTATAGAGTGGTGGAGATGAAGACCCTGGATATTTTCTGACAGATCCAGGTTGCGTTGGAGTATATTCAGTGTACTGTTGCATAGATCCACATTGTATGTCTCTTGGCTATGTTCAAATTTGAGTCTTTAACACATAGATACATAGTGTATTTTTGGTGGCTATGTTCAGATTTGAAGTCATATTGGCATGGATCCACAATGTATGTTTGGTGGCCATGACCTGTCTTACTTGACATGGATCTTCGCATGTCAGCATTTATGCTTTGAGTCATTTGTATTCTAAGTATGGGAATGCCTACCTCAGTGATGATATATTATTGTACTGTATTTCCTTGTTTGTTGGCAAGTTTCCGACCGACTGTTCCTTGTTCCCTACACA
>ML786679.1:1180546-1199282 GCA_009831015.1 Picea engelmannii
TTAAGGATTTCCCTGGTCTACCCAAGGTTATAGAAGTATGGTCTACACACCCTCACCAACCCATGTCGTTAGCCTCTGAACAACATGCTGATGACCCCCCGTCAACCAGTTATGATACGGTTGGGAAGAAGAAAAGTAGAGTCAAGTTCTCGTGCATGTTATGCAAAGGGATTCATCTAACTCATATTTTCCCTCATATGGAAGAAGCCTTGAAATTACTGGAAGGCATGACTGTTTCACAACCTCAACTTCCAGCTGCTTATCACAAAATTTCTCTCAACCCACCTGTAGTTGATGGATTGATCACTCCGGTCCCTTCATCGGTCAATCCAGTTGATCACATCATCAATATGGTCACATCCTTAGTTGAACCAGTTGACAAAGTGGTTGATCCAATACTATCCACGATCAATCCTTCTCTCCCCTCAGAGAGTGAAACTAAAGCGGTCGATTTGATCCCTTCCTCGGTCGATCCCACTCTCCCGTTAGAGAGTGAAACCCAAGAAGTCGATCCATTTCCACCTATCGACCCCACTCTCCCCTTGGAGAATGAAACCCAAGTGGTCGATCTGATCTCTCCATCGATCGATCCTACTCTCCCTCTCGAGAGTAAACTCGATACTTCCCATGTTTTTCTTGTTGATATAGACTCTACCGTGTCGGGGGGTATTCCTCCTTCTCCCGTGAAACCCCCTCCAAGTAATGAGGTCATCCTTTTTAATTTGGATGTGCTAACTGGACCTCATCTTCCCTCTCACATTCCTTTCCAAATTACAGTGCAAGTTTGTGGTCGGGATGTTCCTCAGACGTTGATAGATGAAGGTGCGTCCATTAGTATTTTATCCTCTATTGCTTGGCAAGCTTTGGGTTATCCTCCACTTACACTGGTTACGCAGAATCTGTAAGATTTTAACAGAAGAACCAGTCAACCTTTAGGGACCCTTCCTCAGTTTCCTATAACTTTGGGTGGGAAAACTGTCTTCATTGATGTCATGGTAGTCCAAGACCCTTTGGATTTTTCTTTAATCCTTGGGTGAGATTATGTCTATGCCATGAAATTTATTGTGTCTACTCTTTTTCGTGTGATATCTTTCCCTCACGATGGACGAATTGTGACTGTTGATCAACTTTCATTCACTGACCCTGACTAGATTTCCTCTTTAAATAGTTCTTATATGTAGACAATATCTTCCCCGCCACAAGTCAATTATGTGGTGTTGTTGCCCATGGCTTCAACTTCTGATGAATTAGATCCAGTAGTTGACATGGTGATCTCTTTGATAGGTTTTTTAGAGTCTGATCTCTTTGCTTCTATCATGACCCTCGACATGGTGTCCTTCCAGAGTGTGTTTCTTCCTTCCAGTGAAGACCTCTTGGAAGCCATGACCGATTTTTGTCCCTTGACATGGTGTCATTTTGGAGCATTGTCCTCTTGGAATCCATTATCATTGAGAGAGGTTTCGAGGATAGTTTTTTCATCTTTGAGGCAACCTCGTTAAAAAATGAAATAGAGGTCTTTGAGAAAGGTTTTCTGATTTCAAGCTCGTTAAAAAATGAAACCAGCTGTGAGGATAGTTTTGCGTGTCTGTGGAAACCTCGTTAAAAAATGAGACAGAGGTTACGAGCATAGTTCTTGTTTTTGTGTCAATCTCGTTAAAAAATGAAATAGTTTTCCCCCTCTCTGTTTGAGTCAAGTCCTTCATCTAATAGTTGAAGCTTCATTTCCTCCTCCTTTGTCGTTGGATGAAATGAAGCTTGGGTGGGCATACTTTCAGCCTTTGGACTTCATGCTGAAGTAGAGCCATTAGTTTCTTAAGCTGGGG
Organism: Picea engelmannii; assembly: GCA_009831015.1. Classification (NCBI taxonomy): domain Eukaryota; kingdom Viridiplantae; phylum Streptophyta; class Pinopsida; order Pinales; family Pinaceae; genus Picea; species Picea engelmannii. The sequence continues at coordinate 1,182,370 of ML786679.1, forward strand.
GATAAGTACCAACCATCCATGTGTTATGCGTTGGGAAGTCCAAGCATAGTTTTCTATGGTTCAATCTTGTGTAAAAATGAAACCACTTAACTCAAGCATAGTTTCCTCTGGTTCGAGCTTACGTAAAAATGAAACCAAGTCTAAGTATTGTTTTGTTTTGTTTTAAAGCTTGTGGTAAAAATGAAAACAATCTCAAGCTTAGTTTTTGTTCTTTCTCATGCTCATTAATACATGAGAATAAGTTACCGAGCTTAGTCTTTGTTCTTTCTCGTGCTCGTAAATCAATGAGAATGTAACCGACTATACTTTTATCACTTTTTTGGACTCGTAAAGGTTATACGAAAAAGGAACCCACTGGAGTTCCCTTTAATCTCTTTTTAGACTCTCTAAACATGAAAAGATTGTCGAGCGATCTTGTTCTTTTCACACTCGTTAAAGTATTTAAAGAAAATGTCTGTTGAGTGATAGTTTGTCTCTTTTTTGGTCTCATCAGACTACTTTACGAAAAAGGAACTGAGAGAGTTCTCTTTTAAGTGTTTTTCCAAACTCTATAATCATGAAAAACCTTTGAGTTTTCTATCTTTGGACTCGTTAAACAAACATTGATAGGCCCATATGGGAATAAACCACTTCCTAGGGTTTGTTAAACATACTCCGAGGGAATCGTCCGAAGGATGTGCTTACATTACAAGCATATCTTATCCTCCTCAAGCTTGCGTAAAAATAAAGAGGTACTCGCCAGAAATGGTGGGGAAAAAATTGAGAAAGAAATATGTCTAAACCTGTATTCCATGGAAGAGTCGCTTTTGAACATGACACCCTTTCACTCGCCTCATGTCTAGGTTGGAAAATCCACTTGTCTTCTGATCATACTCCTATAAGATTACAAATTGGTCTGTGATCCTTGCTGTTGAGTCAGTATTTCCCAGGACAGTTGTCGTGTCGTCAATATGTTTAAAGAGATGTTCAACCCGAAAAGCCTTCTATTGCGTCGGCCATTTCTGCAGTCCTTAAAGCCTTCTATTGTGTCAGCCATCCCTGAGTCAGTCCTGAATCACTTGTTACTATGATCTACTTCAAATCTTGTTACTTGTTTCATGTCATTGATGTGGGATATATTAAGGCCCTCCTGTGACAAGTCTTTTCCTATCGACTTCAACTCATTATCCAAGAATCAGACTTACAAACTAATTGGTACCTTGGAACTTGCATGCCTCAATGGTAGGTTTCCTCGCTTTTGACAGTGGGTTTTCATTATTGACCCCTGATCGGGAGATTCCGCCGAGTGTTCAACTTTAGCTCATTAATTCACATTCGTTGGATTGTACTAGTGTGCCTTGGGAGTCATCGACATTAATGGTGATTTCCCTTGCACTTGTTAACGATATACACTAATGACCGGTAATCAAGTGGTTTCTACCATGTTCGACTTCGCCACATGTATTAGCATGGTTAGATTTGTACTATAGAGTGGTGGAGATGAAGACCCTGGATATTTTCTGACAGATCCAGGTTGCGTTGGAGTATATTCAGTGTACTGTTGCATAGATCCACATTGTATGTCTCTTGGCTATGTTCAAATTTGAGTCTTTAACACATAGATACATAGTGTATTTTTGGTGGCTATGTTCAGATTTGAAGTCATATTGGCATGGATCCACAATGTATGTTTGGTGGCCATGACCTGTCTTACTTGACATGGATCTTCGCATGTCAGCATTTATGCTTTGAGTCATTTGTATTCTAAGTATGGGAATGCCTACCTCAGTGATGATATATTATTGTACTGTATTTCCTTGTTTGTTGGCAAGTTTCCGACCGACTGTTCCTTGTTCCCTACACAGACTCGACAAAGTATTTCAACTATCACTTTGTTCTAACTTCATACTTTGGGGGGCTCTCTGTTACACGTTATGTTCATCATCCCTATGACCGTTAATGATGTAAACCTATCTGTTTCCTTCAAAGGGGTTAGTGGCTTGAGTTCTTGAAGAAAGAAGGGAGAATAACTTTTCCTGAGAGAAGAAATGGCATTTTCCTTTATAAAAACCCTATAAAAAATGAAGTTTGTAGGTTGCATTATAGCTAGGGTGTGAGAATTCCTGATTCTCGCAGGCTTCATTGTAGCTAGGTCGTGAGGGGTTCATAGTATACTCTATAGGCAGGGTGTGAGAATGCTTACACATGGGAAAAACAAGCGTTTTCTCAAATCTTCTAGAAGGAGAAACTTCCATGGTCAGGTGGCATCCGAATGGTTTGGATCTTACTCGCTTTCATGATTTAGTGGGATCATCCTAACCTCCTCACCTTATCCTCTTTAGCTTATAAAAGGAGAGGAGCTCTCGTGGAGAAGGGCTAAGTTATTTTTGGCTTGGGATTGTTAGCTTGGTTAGAGTGGCTTTGAGATTTTCTTTGTCAAGATAGATTGTGATTAGATATTAGATCCATGGTATCAGAATCCTTGGAGCAAGAAGTGTGTGGGGAATGAAGGACAGTTGGAAGGGACCTTACGACATCAAGGTCATGGTTGTAATCTCTCTTTCATGGTTAATATGATATAGTAATATTATTCTTTCCTATAAATCTTGTTGTGTTTTATTGTATGATTCCTTGATCACATACATAGGTGTATATTGAGTTTATGCTATTACTATCACTTTGGTTGGTTGCGTTATTTTGCAACATCATCCTTGTATGAGTGTTGGAATGGAGCTAGGATAGCGATGGCGAGAGGAAGTGACATTTAAACGGTATGTCACCTATCTCTCTTTAGTTAGTAAATTCAATATCTAAAATTTAAGGAAAGCGTCATGTCCTGGTGTGTTTTGTTCTAGATCTAGGTGGATCTAGGGAGATTAGTTAGTGTCCGCACCTACCTATTTATCTGATAACACAAGGAGAGATGAAAGGGAGGCGTGTGAGAAATGGACGAAGATCACACAATGCATAGAGGAGAATAATATGAGGAAGAGTAAGTGAGAAATGAGCTTATAAGTGAATGGTGTAGTGAACAAAGACGTTCATTTGTGCATATTGAACAGAAGAAGAAAGTAGATAGTTTTCCTTGAATAAAATAGGAAGCTTGTCCAATTTAGTTATGATCACTCTGAAATAGAGAAGACCCAGATCCAGGCTGGAGCGATAAAGGGCCACAACTTGGTACTTATTGGACATAAACCAACACTGATAAGGGGAGGTCACAAAGGTACTGTATAGTAGAGAATGGGCTCCCTAGTGCATCATAAATTTAGTTGATAAAATACCTAATAAACTTGTGGAATCTCTGAACTCAGTGGGAAGGGGGAAACTTATCTTGTTGTCAGTGGAGGAAGGAGAGTAACCTTCCTTGATCATATGAGCTTGAAGACCAGTTGAATCATTCCCTAGTGATATAATGGATTTGCATGGGGGTGGTATACTATAGGAAGGCACTCTATAATATGACCTAAGTTTAATAGGAAAGGCATCCTCTCTCAGTCAGTTGGTTGCTAATATTTTCCTGAATAAATAAGTATTTAACCTCCCTTGTTTGATGTAAGATAATGATGTAAATGTGCATTTTGGGGCTTAATGGGAAAATATGAATGCATGTAAATAATGAATTTAATTCCTCAATAAATTGGAATGTGTCTGTTTTTCCTTCGTTGTGTAGGTTTGTTAATATATGAAGTTAAGTCAAGTCGGGATGGTATATGATCCTATGGGGATTGCATCTTGGAGGAAAGATTGCATGGCATGGAAAAAATATTCACTCTGCAACAGGATTAGGAGTGCCGAGGTGGAGAGAAGGTCCTGGTGCGGGTTGAGGAACCCTAGTATCTAGGGAAGACCACTTGTCTTAAGTGGAAATTTGCAAGATATGCAATAACTTCACCTTCAATGAAGATAGGAAGACTCCATGGATTTAGAGTAATTTCAGATATCTTTAATACTTGGTAAGACCCTTAGAGAACCCATGAAAATGGATAATTCCCAATTCCAAACCATTTCCTAGAATAAAATCTTATGTTAGATCGGGGAGATTGTAGTCGTCGGTCTCGATGTGGAGAACAAATATTAGCCTTACATTTATAGGGAGATCATCATGTGACTCTAGTTGTTGAGTCCAAAGAATGAGAGAACCTGATGATGAAAACGTCCTAGAACCATTGATAGCCTTCGATTGGTGTGATAGAATGATCAGGACCATTCGTTGGAGGGAGGAGCCAATAAAGTGACTAAGAGTTGGAGCGAGGAGATCCGATGAAGATGAAGGAGTGCCAATGTAAACAAATACTATGGATAGAATGAGGATTGACAACCGGTATCCATATGATATTTAATATTGGTCGTATATTGTCAAGGGTCCCATGTAAGTGAGACTTAAAGGAAGAGATGACATCAATATGCCAAGGTTTCTAGCATGGCAGCCTGTGTGCCTCGAAGGATGACATGTTTAAATGGTTAAATGGTGGATGGGATGATAATGGGCCCAAATGGGATGGAATCCATTAGGTCATGCCTTAAAACTGTAACCATTAGATCCACATGATTATATATCCCATTCATTTTTCGGAAGTTGGAAGACAAGAGTCCAGAGTGAGGCCAGGAATATGGGTCAATGGCGAAATAATATTGGGGTTAGTTGAAAACTATTGATCGGTGAAGAGGAGAGATTAAAGATCAATCATAGATCTACCATGGACCTCACTTATTCACTTTAGAAGAGAATAAGGAGATAACATTAATCGCTGAGCAAGATTGAGACACCGACAATATCTAAGCCATAGAGTGTCAAGTTCTGAGAGCCGTAGGATTTGGGAACTAGGTCCGTTGGAAGTTCGTCGTCAGAACTTGATGGTTGGGGTGAATCATAACTCCAAATGAGAGGAGCTCAGATGATGATGAAGGAATATCCTCAAATGATTAGAGCCATTAACTTGGAGTGTCGATGGACTAGGTGGAAGGTTCCACGTCAGAGCCACGATGGATGGCACTAGTGATAAGGAGTCATGTGGCAATGAGGTGGATTGGTTAAATAAAGTCCCAAAAACTTTGGGAGGCCATAAATTTTGATCTAGATATCAGTTTTGAGCGTAGTTTCAGTCGTTGGAAAGATCTTAGTAAGCTAAATCCATCCACAAGGTTTGTTGAGAGAGATGAATTCTTTTGGAGAAGTATAAATTTTGACACCACGTCAGCCTAAGTGAGGATTAGGGGGTTGGGTGTGTTATGGAACAATCGAAGAAAGTCAAGCAAATTGATGAGAAAAGTATTTCTTGGAATGATTTTAATAAATACTTTCAACACTAGTATCTCTCATATCACTACTATGACATGAAGATATAAGAGTTCTTTGAACTAAAGTTGACAAACATAAATATGGAGGAATATGAAAATAATTTCTTAGAGCTATTGAGGTATGTGGGATTTATCAAGGAGGAGAAGGTGAAAATTTAGAGGTTATAAGTGGACTTTTATCCTTTTACAAAGAAAAAATTCAATTTAATGAACCCAAGAATTTGGCATATACCATTAGAATGGCTTGGTACCTATATGAGAAAAGTAGAGGAAGATAGAATTTTTACAAATCTTGGAAGGATATGAAGAAGGAGAAACCATATCAAAGAATAAAGTGATTCAAACCTCCTTTAAAGAGAAATAGTTTGAAAATATATTAGCGAAATAAACATTCTCAGGATGAATCCAAATTGGAAAACTCCTTGGGAAAAGGGGAAGACCACCAATCAAATGTTTGGGATTTAAAGAAGATCACATATAAAAATATTTCCCTCATATAGATTGGGGAAGACATTGCACAATATTCAAGCGACTTCCACAATGGAAGAAATGCAAAGAAATATTCCAAAGATATTATATTCATCCCTAGAGGATAAACAAGCAGAGCATCAGTTCCATATGCTTGAGGTGGAAGGTAATATTAAAAATCATCCTTTTTCTATTTTGATCGATTTAGGAGAAAGAGGAAATGACATTGATACTAAATCAGTGGAAATATTTCATTAGAAGAAAAGCAATCTTGAAAGATCATGGTTGGTTCAACTTGCCACTAGAACCAAAAGAAGGATCAATGAGACTATTAGAAATTGTGTCATAGATCTGAATGGAGTGAATTAAAATGTTGATATGAATATCATATGATTGGGATCCTATAATATTATAATTGGAATGGACTGGTTGGATAAGCATCATGCTATCCTAGATTTCTATAACAATACATTTACATGTATTGATGAAGAAGGAAGGTGGAGAACTATACAAGGAATTTTAAAACCCATTTCTATAAGGGATATTTCAACCTTATAGTTGAATAGATGATTTATAAAAGGATGTCAATTGTATGTAGCTCATGTGGAAGAGCCAAAAAAATACCAAAGGGACATGTATTTAATATTTTCTAATGCTATAAGAGTTTGAGGATGCATTTGAAGAAATACTAGGTTTTCCACCAAAGAGGGATATAGAATTATCTATTGAATTTTTTCATGGATTTGCCTCAGTCTCAAAGACTCCTTAAAAAATCAACACACCAGAATTAAGAGAATTTCAATTGTTTTGAGCACTCAACAGACCCTTAAAATTATCAAAATTTTGGGTACCACTTTCTATTTTTTTTCATTTGCATTGTTCCCTTTGATTCAACATGAGTTGCATTTCTACTAATTTTCCAAATTATTCATTTATTTACATAGTTTGAATTGCATCTGCAAATCAAGAAAATATAAAGAAAACCAAAGCCGCATGTCTTTCGAATAATATTAGAAAACGCAAAACACTTAGTGGTTTTCCTAAGAAAATCTTCAAATCCACTACTAAAGGAAAAGATCTCCGACACCTGATGGGAGTCGCTCTGAAGCGCCGACGTCGATAAATATCGGGCATCATCCGAAAAAATACAAAGGTCAAAAGATGCATCATATGCTTGAGAACACCAACGTCGATTAACATCGGGCATCGACCGAGTCCGATAATAGTTGCACGAAGGCACTGCCAGTGATGAGAATGTCAACGCCAATCAACATCGGGTGTCGACGAGTTCAATATGTGTGTCAAAAGTGTGGTACATACTCGATAACACCGACACTAATAAACATAGGGCATCAATAGTGTAAGATACCATTTGCGTGGGGGGCACTGCTTTCTCATAAATTTTTCGACTCCAATTAACACCGGGTGTCAACGAGGTCAATTGAAAAAACACCCATCACTGAGCCTAAAAGCTAGTCCCCGATGCCCGAGTAACACCAAAAATTGGCACCCAGGATTGAACACAGGGAAACATGCAGAATGTGAGAAGGATTTGAACATCGATAGACATTGGTTTTAGCCAATCAAGAAGACTAAGCCTATCTTCAAACCTGTATCCTACTTTTGGTCGATGCTCGACCTAAGAGTTTATGACGAAAAGTATGAAACATATGTTTGGTCTTTTTGAGGATCCTCGAAGTCATTAAGACCATCCATATTAGGACCATATACCCACATGCATCGCTATGTCTCGAGCTTACTAAAGGTCATTGTGTCTCCCCATCATTTCCATTAGATCGACTATTTAGACATGCGTTTACTTCAAAACTTCAAGCAGCCTGAATGGATGACTCCTGATTTTAGACAGTCTCACGCTAATTTATGACCATTTAAATTTCCTGATAAAACACTCCAATGTCCCTTCGCATCGCTAGTCTAATCGTCGCTTTTACTACTGGAGATGGCACAGGCAATGGATGGAATTAATGAAAATCTTTCATAGAACCTTTGTACCAAAAACTTGATGATGGTGGATGTGAGAGCCAACTGTTATTTATCCAAATACATTTGAATGATCTCATGTTTTTCATAGAAATGTTTGAATTTCTCTCATGAAATCATGATTGATCCAATATCGCTAAGTAACTAAGTTGTGTTATGTTTATTGCAAACACTTAACTAGTGAGCATTGGACTTGGAAGAATTTTGGCACACAAGTACTTATCCTGGTTTTACTTCAAATTTGTGGTAAGGGAGGTACTGAGCTTAATTATTATATTTACAGAAAAAAATTCTACCCAGACTTCCAATAACCCATAGGTCCCCAAGACCCCAAAAGGAGGAAGTGAGCAAGCTGGAGAAGCATCTAGCTTGACAGAAAAAAATCTGGAGTTTTCCCCCAAGGCAGAGTCAGTGATCAAAATGTTTTTAAAGAAGCCTGTAATTCCACCTCCATTCTTCAAAGACATAGAAAATGGCATGGATTCCAAGGTAATTATTCCTTCCCAGTTGGACCTGTATAACAAACTCCATTATGAGGATTTCCCTGAATTCATGTCTCACAGTGACTTGGAGGTAAGGGCGTAGCAACCAAGAAACATGTCCTTCCATGTGTTGATCTCTTAGAGTGGATCATCCATCATGCTGATGCAGATAAATTCCTGTTGAATAACAAGGATGGGGAACGTATAGGTGTGTTATTGTCGACAAAAGTAAGCACGTATTACAAGCTCAATGACATTGAATTCAGGTTGAAAAAATATTTTCTTGTGGCATTCTATGAGAAAAATAACATCAATCAATTGTTAGTGTCATGTTGGAGGGAGGATAAGAAGTTCATGAATCGGGCCTAGGTGTGGTACAACACAACGAACCTCTAAGAACCTTACATTTTCATGATGGCCTTGATCTGTCGTTTATATGGAGAAAAGGATTGTTGTAGGTTCTTTGAAGCCTGGACACCTTTGGATCATACGATTGCTACATATAGAAGAAATTTTAAATGGGAAGCTATTATCTCGAAATAGTTTAGCACTCGAATAGGAGAGGAGAAGAATCCAAAACATGGGGAAACCCCTGCATTTTACATGGCATCTAATCTTGTTGATGCAATATGTGTTAGAAATGTTTTCCCTGGCCCGAGCCTAAGTTGGCATGTCTCTGAAGTGCCTATATATGTCTTCTTCAACATATTATGGGAGAACAAGTACAAAATATCAATGGATTTAGTTTGTGACAGTTTCATAGCTCGAGTGTATTATCTAATTTTTAAGTAGGATTTCCCAAGACTATTAGAAGCAACAAGGAAGGTAATATCCAAAATTGGGCATTGGTACTTGGAATAAAGAAACACATATATCAAGATTTTTGGAGCCCTTGGAGCACCACACCTATTGTCGGCTCATGTGCCCGATAAACTGGTGTTAGGGGAAATCTTCCACCAGACTATCCTACAAGGGTTCAATGCATCTCTGGTAAAGGGAAAGAAAATGATATTTATTCCCTATGGGTTTTATGTAGGTTACCTTTTCATGAAGGATACCACAAATTCCAAACAAGAATATCAAAGTCAAATAGAGTGCAGGTTCGTCATCGAGAGGTATAAGAGGCACAAACCTAGAAAATTGGTGGTCGAACATGCTAATCAGGTAGTGTCTCATTGACCTTACCCACATGATTATTAAGAGGATGAAATATTCACAAACAATGCTTTGATATGGGATGAATTTTTGCAGAGGAAAGAAAAAATAGACATGGGTAGGTTCATGGCCCTGCCTGGGAATGAACAATTGGAATTTCTAGAATAGGCGTTTGGGCTAGTAGCAATGGAATAAGCTCAACAGGAAGGTGCATAGAAGATAGTGGATAGGTATGAGGCACACATACTCTTGGATGAAGTTGAAAGGATGATGCAGATGCATGGGGACATTGTCTTGGTTCCAAAAGGAGACTATGAGATGGTATGAGAAAGTGCATCAAGTATCAAAACAAATTGAATATATCAGAGAGATCCATAAAGGCATAGGAAAATAGGAACATGGTATGTAGATGCTTGTAGAAGAGAGTTTATCTAGATTCATAGTAGTAACAGAGTATTGGTAAAAGAACCATGGCTAAAAATGCAAGAAATATGGGAGGAGTGTCTTAGAAATTGGGACCGCATCAATCAAAGAATGATATATCTTAAGCTCCCAGAATTTGGATCCCCCGACGACTTCATTGAAATACGCATCATAGTCGGATGATTTAGTGAGATAGACAATGAGTTTGAAGCTAAGGTTCGAGAGATTCAAAATCTCAATAAGGGATAGGTTAAAAGACTCACAGATGGGCCAATAGGGACAACATGGGTCCAACAACATCTAGGCTCTGAGATCAACAAATTTAAAGACTGGGTGATGGAGATGAAGGATAGGTTGAGCATGCCAATGGACCAACACCGATTCCCATGTTTTCACACTTGTGAATATCTATTCTCCAAATGGTCTGACTCTGATAGAGCTAATGCTATGCATTAACAAAATATGATTGATAGTTTCCATTTGGATATGATCCACTTTATTTTTTGTTATCTCTTTTTTAACAAGCGTTAGTGATAAGTTTTTGCATGAAGTTTTTTATATAAATAAAGAGGTTGACCTCATTTTGAAGGGTTGACGGTTTTGTAATAGTGGAGGATTAGACAAATAACTATTTTGAAGTTTAATTTTGAAGCTCATGTAGAGTCGAAGACAATTTTTTCCAAAGCTTGTGGAGTAACTCAATTTGTGGATTATTTTGCTTTGTTGATTGACTACGACAAGCAGTTTAGTAAGACAATAATTGTGTTTTTGAGTTATCTTGAAATGTTGTAGTCACTAAATGTATATTGGCATGAATGTGATGGTGTTATAAAATTGTGTTATACATTAACTTGAATTATTTATGGTTATATGTCGTTTCTATGAATACCTTCCTTTTCTTAGATGATATTTGTCGATTGATCAATAAGGAAATATTAATGTTTTGATATTGGTTTAAAAGTGATGTCATCTACATGTTATTGGTAATAGGTTAGCCTAAGCCCAACCTTATTAATAATTCATTCATCGAAATCTTAATAAATGAACTTATAAAGAAAGAGAAAACAATCTATAAAGGCCCATTATATAACAAAGTAAATCCCATCGAAACATGTCATACCATCCGTTCGGAGAATCACGTTACCCCAAATAGGGAAGAGTCTAATTGGGCCTTGTCTCTGGGCATGATTCCTACTATTGAGTTAAAGGGAATTTTGACCCCTCAACAAAATTGGTTCTAGAAGGAGGGTTGAAAAAATGCATGGCTCTTCAAAACTGTTCTTTAAACATAAACTCATCTCAAATAACATACAAATTCAAAACAACCCACATGCATGGATAGTCCCTCTCAGGATAGTCTTAAGATTGAAGGTACCCCCACTACAAGCGAGTCACCGCACGCTGAAGATTGTGCATACCTTCACCCAGACATACCTTACATGATCCATCATGATGAAATAAACACACTTAGAAGGATTAATATATATTACGCTTGATAGATCATAGCCTTGTCGTTAGCTCCATTTCTTCCCCACGTGAAGAAAACTAGAAGACCCATTGTTGATACCCCAAATCACACCTTTTTCCATACGGTTGAATATATGATAGATTTTTATCTTACTAAAATTGACCAAAATCTTAGCTTCATTCCTAAAACTCCTCCCATCACCCCACCAACAAGCACTTAGTCTAGCACAAATGATTCAGAGTCTGAGGAAGCAATTTCTAATTCAGAAAATTCAGATAATGAGTCAGATAATATGGAAAACAACAATGAAGAAGTTATGAAGGGTACCAACCAACCAGCAAACAATTATCCATGGTTTTCCAAGGATTCCCTACCCTTACCGTAGAGATTTCATCATTTTCTTAGGCACCCAGAAAAACTTCTCCCAAAATTTAATCCTAAAACCTCTAGCCTCCCTGAGGATCATATCAAGAAATTCATATTGGTGATAATATTAATGAATGTACAAAATTAATATGTAGTATGAAAATTGTTCCATTATAACTTTTAGAACTCAACTTCAACATGGTATTTCAACCTCCCAGTTGGATCCATTAACAATTGGACAAAATTTCAGAAATCTTTCCTGGATAAATTTACCGAAGAAATGACTACCAGAGCCCTAATGGATCAAATTTTCACCGCCACTATGGGCCCCAAGAATAAATTCAAGGACTTCAACCAACGTTTTACAACTATCCTCAACAAGTTTCAAATAGATTCCAAGCCCTCCCAATAACTACAAACTACTCTTGATGAAAACTTTTGTTACGAGGGCCACTAAAAACTACTCTTGATGAAAACTTTGAGGAAGCCAAAATTATTTAATTTCAAATGAAAGGCTACAAATATAGTCATATTTCTTTATTAAATAAAGAAACACAACAACCACCTAGGTGAGGGATTCTGTTGATAGGAACTCCAGGTAAACAAACTGAACAAAATATTGAAAAGGACAATACAAATATGGAGAGATTACAAAGGATGGTTAAGAAGTTTCCCAATGAAATTGTAGACATGAAGAGAAATGCAGGGGAAGACACATCAAACCCTAGGCCTTACAAAACTTTCTTTAGAAAAAATCCACCTTTTAAGGCCTTGGAACCCCCTCCTACCAATTTAAAAATTGACTTGGGAGAAGTTGCCTCAAATTCATATTGTAACTACCACAAATAAAACCATTCAGAAAGATATTGCCCACAATGGGTGAATTCTATGAATCTTTTTGCGAATATTTTCTTAGATGGTTGTTCCTTGACTTAACAATGCAATGACCACACATCAAATACAACAGAAAATGAAGTTAGTGAACCACTTGAGTAAGAATCCATGGTTCTATGGAATGTCATTCACACATCATCTTTTGAAGTTCCTATAGAAGAAAAAGAATGTCCCAAAATTTTGGCATTCCAAACTAGCAGCAAGACACCCATCTTGAATAACCTACCTACCATTGCAAAAACTCCTAATAAAACCCAAAAATATGCCTCTTTATCTCAACCAATCCCACCACTAATTTTTAGCCTGAAATTCCCAGCTCACAAAACAACAAAGATAGAGTATAATGTGGTAGAAGACCTGAAGAAATTGAAAGCTAATATTTCAGTGATGGACTTGTGTAGATTTGATCAAAAAAAAATTGTTGTTGCAAGCCCTCTATGAGGACAACAAGCTCATGAAAAATCCAAGCCCACATTCAAGCTTGGGTACAGGAAACCGTGGGGAGTTTCGGAAGCCTAACATGAATATAATGATGGCCGATAAAAATCCGAGGTCATGTGTTCCACTTTTTCTGTTAACATTTGAAGTTTATAACAAGAACCTGCACAATTATTTGGTTGAATCTAGTGCTTCCTCCAATGTTATGCCTTTGTCGGTATGCAAGAAACTAAATTATACCCCTACCAAAAGTGACACCCATATCATTTAACTAGACATATTTGAGGTTAAAGTTATTGGGGAACTAAAGGATGTTATTATTCGAATGCCTCGAAACCAAAATTTCATCAAGTCATAGATATCATAATCGTAAACATTTTGAAGGCCTATGGGATGTTGTTGAGCAAGGAATGGTCTTAAAAATTACATGGATATTTTAGTACAGATTGGTCCCACTTATGGTTACCATTGAAGGGAAACCCCAACATGATTAGGATCAATCGAGAAAAATTTGAAGCATACTATCACAGACTTGGAAGCCCCTAATGAACCTTCCTCTAGTGAGTTCCCAATCCTAGGAAATTACTCATGTGAGTCTGATTTCAGTAATTTAACTCCCTATTTGTCTAAAGTATTACTTTCCCAGAGGTCAGAATTATCACTTCATGACAGTCATGAAATAATTGAGCAATGTAATAATTCCAAACAAAACACCCATGCTCAATCCGACAACACTAAGATGATGATGCAGGAGCATCACTCCACATCATCAAGTGCCAGCCAACCAACACATCAAGTGCACATTTAATGGAAGGAGAGAGGCACAACCCTCTCGTTTTCAAATTTTGAAAATTTTATTAAATTTTTGTAAGGCCGAAGAGCCAAAGCCATGCATGTGCACAAGCTGTGATTAGAAACCATCTTTAATGGTTGTAAGACTGAGATCTAGATCTGATTCAGACTAGACAACCATTCAATGTAATTAAATGTAAAATTAATGAGAGTTGGTGAGATGGAGAGAAGAGCTTGAGGAGCCCCCTTTTGTAAAAATATCCTTTGTATCTGTAGGGGTAGAGTCGGTAGAGAAGGTAGAGAAGATTAGAGAGTAGAGGAATTCGTGACTCTGTTGTAGTCTAAGATCATATTGTAAAGAGGCATTTCATATTAATACAATCATAGCAGTTTTTCCTACATGTTATTATGTGTTTGTTGATGAATGTCTTTATGTGTTTATGATATGTTGTAGATGTATGTTAGAGGTGCATTTGCAGGGATAGATAGATTTTTCTATCTGTGGGTTTACTAATTTTACGTATGGTTCTTTGTGGCTTCATGCAAGAGGTTGCATGACAGAAAACTGGGGGTTCTGTAAGCTAGTGCATAGAGTGCACTTATGAATTCTGCGGAATTTCAGACAAAGATGTGCTAGGAGGGCGCACCAACTGAAGTCATTGACTCAAGGAGGAAGCCTCAAGGTTGTTGAACACCTTGAAGGAGAAACTGTGCAGAGGAGAGAACAGAGAGGAGAAGCAAAATTGTTGAGAATTCTGTAAAGGCTCTGCCAGGAGGGCATTGATAAAATGCACAGGATGCACATAAGGAACTCTATGTCGAGTTCAGTGAGAAGACAGAGTCACTGGAGATTCTGTAGAATCTCTGCCAGAAGGGTATCAAGTGAGTGAAAGGAGTGCACCGAGAAGAACTCTCTTTTTCGAGTTCTGAGATAAGGGAAGTGTCACAAGAAAGACACTCATGAAGTTTCTTAACACTCTATAGGCTCTGCAAGGTGTGCATCGAGCAGGAGAACGCCAGGTGGGCGTAAGGAGTCTTCTTTTCCAGAAAACTTCTCAAATTTGGGTTATTCGAGATCCTCGAACACAAAGTGTGCGGAGGAGTAAATCTCTGAGAGGACGAAGCTTATAAGGAACAACATTTCTAGAATGCAGACGAGACCCAAAGGAATTGAGCTCGCAAGAAGGAGAGTCAAAGGTTGAGACCTTCGAGACTTAGAAAATCTTCTAAGTCAAAAATCCAAGAAATCTCAGGAGGAAGAGCACAGCTACCGTTGGATCGAACAGAGGATGAGATCTGGACCATCGGAGCCTATGTCCAGACAACAGGAGGAGAGTGCGTAGGATATTAGATTTGGGCCATCAGATCTAGCACCAAGGACCGATAGCCGTCGGATCT
Source organism: Picea engelmannii (assembly GCA_009831015.1). Classification (NCBI taxonomy): domain Eukaryota; kingdom Viridiplantae; phylum Streptophyta; class Pinopsida; order Pinales; family Pinaceae; genus Picea; species Picea engelmannii. The sequence goes on from ML786679.1 coordinate 1,197,535, forward strand.
GTGATGAGAAGAGCCGAGTTTCCATGAGCCGTCGGATCCAGAGGAAGGCGCACAAAGTTTAACCTCTCGGAGGTCACGTAGGAAAGGAGCTATATGGATGGTGAGAGGACTTCATGAAGGAAGTGACGAAGTTGCGAGAGTCGTTAGATCTTGCAGAGTTGCAAGGTGGTTAGAGGTCAGTGAAATCCATCACCTTAGGATCTAGGATCAACGTGAACCATTGATCATGTTTTGCATAAGCCGTTGGATCCAAGCTGTGGTAGAACCATTGGATTAGAATCTCTGTGTGGTATCATGTATCGGGGGTTTAGGGGTTGAAAGAGATTCTTTTCAACTACAGAAGTCGTGAAGTTTTGAGTGCCGAGGGCTCGTGTGAACATGTGGCACATCCATTAGGTGGGGACCACGTGGTTGATAGGTGGTGTAACAAACAAAATCCCAGAGAAAGGTGGAAGCGGGTGACAGGTGGTGGACACACGTCACCTTGGAAGGAGCCAACCCATATTTGACCTTTTGTGCTTCGGGGTTTCACAAAGGAGGAGCGCGAAGGTTACACACTCTAACTCATGAATTCGTGAGTTGCGAGTAGTGCTAAAGGAGTCAACCCATCGCTGACTTATCGTGCTTTGGGATTTCGCAAAGGAGGAGCACGAGGGTTCAACACTCCAACTCGCAAAGTCACGAGTTACGAGTAGTTCTAGCACTTAGCCCTAGCTGGTGGTTATGTGCGAAAGGCGCTAACAAGGAGGAGTCATACCCATATCACATCTCAGGTATCAGTGTTTGGAGGAAGAGGATTCGAGGGTATTCAACTCACGAACTCATGAGTTGTGAAAGGCTCTTGCGCCAAGGCCCGGTTGTGGTCACATGGAGATGTAAGGCTCGCACTTGGTGTTAAGTTGCACAGGGTGGGTTTTCACAAAGGACCTATGGATCATATTCGTTGAAGGTTTCAGCAAAGAACCAGAGGAGCCAGTTCGGCTCGAGGAGAATTTAGAACTATCCTGTGTGGATATCGGCCCGAGGGTCGGGGATCTACATCAGACATAAATTCAAAAGGTGGACTAGGACAAGAGAGTTCCAAACTTTGTGTCTGAAATATGGACTCTTTACTTCGATGGATGAACATTATCAAGAGGGGGCTAGTGCTGGATGCATTTTCATTATTCCAATAGGAAAGCGTATTTTTTCGTCTCGTAGGTTGGAATTTGAGTGCACAAACAACACTGTTGAATACAAAGCATTGTTCCAAGGACTCAAGAAAGCTATTGATTTAACCATCAAGGAACTAGTTGTCTTCGGGGATTCATAAATATTCATTGGACATGTAAGAAAAAATATCCACTGCAATTCCCCGCAGGCTGATCGAATATTTCCTAGCATTCTTCATCATAGCCATACCTCGATCCAAAAATATACTGGCCGATTATTTGGCCACAACATATTCGAGGTTGTCTCCCTTATAGGATTATGAAGCCTCAAGGTTTTCCATAGAATTTTTACACAAACCTTTGGTCCCAAATAACATTATTAACTGGAGGGTATTTGATGGAGATGAATATATCATATCCTTTTTGAATAATGAAGAAACGTTTAGGGATCTGAACATTAACGATGAAGTTTTTCAAGAAATGATTGCAGGATAGGATAATCAAAGCCCTAATCCAACAAAAGGAAGTAACCCAACCCATCCTAAACTCCACACTATGCCCTGAGGAGTAGTCATTCTTGAGAACCTTTTTGATTTA
>ML786680.1:0-22197 GCA_009831015.1 Picea engelmannii
TTTTGTAGGTAAAGGAAGTAGGTGGCATTCAAAGCACTTGCATGGGATAAGTGCACATTGGAGGAAAGGATTTTTTAACATATGTATGTTGAGGTTGTTTCATGTAGGGATAACTATAATATGGTTGGGAAACAAATCCATTACATTGTTAGAATACAAAAATAGGTTTAGAATTACATCTATACATACTAGAAAGAAAGAGTTTGGTGTGATAAAATAATGGGGATAATAACCATACTTATCACCAAAGTATTAAATATTAGGTATTTCTAAATAAATAGTAAACTTACTCATAACATACACATATTACACTTAATGATTCTTTTTACAGTTTAATATGGGAGAAATGTGTAACGTAACATAATGCTAATTTAGCAAAGGTTGACCAAATATAGTAGTTAAAAAATATGAAAAAAGTGTGAAAATTTTCACTCTAAAAGAGGTTTGCACATCCAAGATCCCTCTTGGTAGCAAATACATTCATATTTAAGATGGATCTAGACTAGTATATAATTGTTCAAATTGTAGGAAATAGGTGTATGAATGTGTAAAGAGAGATTTGATCCTTGTTGATGCTTGATAAATCCATGTTTAAGATAAATCTAGATTGGTATGTAATTGTTCAAATTGTGAGAAATAAGTGTATGAATGTGTAAACAAATGATTAAAGAATAAATTTTTTATTATTTTAGTTGGTAGTAGAAGTATTTATCAAATTTATGAACACAACATATCAAATTGAAGGTTGCTACTCTATTAATGTTATATAAATGTGATATACTCCATATAGATAAGGAAATAAAGATTCGGGCATGTAATTGTTCATATTGTGAGAAATAAGTGTATGAATGTGTAAACAAATGATTAAAGAATAAATTGTTTATTATTTTAGTTGGTAGTAAAAGTATTTATCAGATTTATGAACACAATATATCAAATTGAAGGTTGTTATTTTATTAATGTTATATAAATGTGATATACTTCATATAGATAAGAAAATAAAGATGTGGGCATTGAGAGCATATTAAAATGTTCAATTTGTCCAAACAAGTTCCATTTCTTTCACAATGAAGATGAATGTTTTTTATTCTTTTATCAAGTTGGATAATGTTGTAACTTGTAGCTTCACAAGTGATTTCAGGTCATTGGTATTACTTTTTATTTTATTTTTGGAATGCATGTTTCATGCGTAGGATAATGGTAAATTAAATTAAACAAAGTGGCACCCCAATCATAAAAAGGCATCATGAATATTGGTGCCTATATGGACACATAATAGAGTTGAGAGTTCAAATAAATGAAAAAGGATTTAAAAATAAATGTGAAAGAACATAATAATTCTTAAGAAATGTAAGACCTACATATCAAACAATATATTTTATTATCTTAGTAAATATAGTTTAATTATATATGTACCATGCAAAAGCTAAAAAAATGGGTATATTTCAAGGATGTGCATTCTCAAAAATGTACAAAGGTTGGTGAAACCATATTTTATTATCTTAGTAAATATAGTTTAATTATATATGGAGTATGCATAAGCTAGAAAAATGGTACCAAGGATATCACTCTAAAAAATATATATAAATGTTGATGAAACCATGTGATAGATGTTGATTTAAAAAAAATAACATGAGCAAAGTACATGAAAGTCAATAAGATAAGATGCTTACAATATAAAAATATTTGTTGAAAATATTTTTAGGTTAATATATCATAGTCAATGGTATATTAATCTTATAATTAATTATATCAATTATTGTGTATGTACATAAGTGAGTATGTGATAGATTATAGTAAGAGATTAGTTTTTAATTCCTATTTTACAATATTAAACATATGTATAACTATGTCAAGTTTTTTTAATAAAATTAATTAATTAACTTTTCCATTGTAATAGTAGTAAATAAAAATATAGAAAATGAAATAAATTTCAATGAATGAATAAATGCTTATATGTATATATTGTTAAATTTGAAGGATTGTATAATAAACTTTAAGTAAGATATTATGATAATTATAGAAAAAAAATGTTAAACTAGCAATAATGTGTTTAAATCTGGTCACTTATTAAAAAGACATAAGAAAAATATCACATACACACTCATGTGCTATGCTTAGGAGGGTGGCCAATATCACTTATTGAAAGAACATAAGGAAAATATCACTTACACACTCATACTTAGGAGGGTGGCCAATAATATGGCCAATGATAGTCAAGATGGAAGGGTTTGCCTAACATTACTTATCAATCTCAAGTTACTTTGCAACTCTCATGTACTTTAATAGAGGTTACAGATATTCACCTTCTATTTCAAATTTGTTAAAAAGACAAACGTTCCTTATTACTAAAGAAAACAATATCCTACCTGCAATGGAGTGGACCTTCCTTTCCTGAGTCGTGCATCCAGCGGGGAAATAACGGTTGATCTCTCTTCCTTTCGTTTTCCCTGTCATTAACGCGCATTAATTAATTACTCGCAGGGGGAGAGAGTAAAAAAACTAGCAACACGTAAAACAATATAACATAATATTAATAAATGTAGAGGGAATCCAACATGAAAGTGATATTTCAGAATATCTATATTTTGCATCATAACAATTTTGGGAGTTTAGTTTAGTGGGTTAGTTTGAGTGATTGAGTACTATGAGTTATAAGTAAAAAGTTATAGGTTTTAAATAAATTTGATAGATTAATTTAAGTGATTAAATACTATGAGTTATAAACAAAAATTCATAAGTTCATTTCCCTAAGTTAAATAACTAATTGTAACTGCATCCGTAAATATTATGGAAGTCACTAGATATTCTCACAGGATTAAATTACAAAAAACACAACTGACCTATTTGCTCTTGATAGAGAAGTGCCCAATGTGTTGAATCACCCCCAAAATCCTGAATTTATCTAAAAAGCAGGTTTCAAAATATTCTTGTAGAAATAACATATGATGGGATACAAGATTAAAACTAAAAGGCACATAAACAAGTGTTAATGCCCCAAAATAATAGAGACATTGTTTCAGGGCATTGAACGTCATGGTCCAAAACAAGAACGAGTATAATATTTCTTCAGCCCAGAAAGAAAATGTCTGTAAACCCTGATGTGTGTAGAAGTGTAAAAAGTTACAGTAGAAACGAGGGCTTTAAAAATAATTAGGCAAGAACAGTAATTCTGACTTGATAAGTGTTTTTTACACACATGCACTGATTGGCAGTCCCCCAAGAAAACTTCCCAGACTCACAACTTTGCTCGAAGCATTGCAGCTTACAGGAAATCTATCAAGCATCCTTGACCGAGATTTAACGGTGTATAAACAAGACGGAAGCCTGGAAATTTGCAACAGGGCAACCATAGTTCAACAGGAAAATTTCATAGGTTATTTCCCAATATTAACCTCTGATCCAAATTTTCCTTCATAGATCATTCAATTGAAGAAGGAGAAAAATAAATAAACAAACAATTGAAGAACGATGAAAGATACAGGAGAAAAATAAATAAACAAACACTTAAGATAGTAGGCTTTATCGATCTTTTTACCATGATTTTCAGAGTCGAGGAAAGGAAAACAGTAAATAGAAAAGTGGAACCTGGGAACATTTTGCAGGCCACAAAACCTTCCCAGAAGCCCCTTTTTTGGAATTTCTTTTAAGGACACACAAGATTAATAGCATTCACTATTATCTTCCACTAATTCAAGGCAGTGCGGGGAAAGAAAACTAGGTCAAAGAAGCACAGTTAAAAGCTTTCTATACTTTTTTTTTTTTTGCCGGCGGCCTTCAATCTCGGAGAAAATCGAAAAATCTGAAAGTCCTTTTACGGCTGTGAACAATGACCTCCATTTCGTCCCATTCTGGTTGTGCATTAATATTTCTGTCCTGAAACATCCGCCCTAAAAAGATTAGATTTCTCCGTATACAGCTCTGAACCTAAGAAAAGTACTGAAACATTCTTCAACTTGACCTTTAGTGCGTTTAATCAAATGCAAACCATCTCATCTTAAACTATTCAAATTCCAAAACGATCAAAGCACATGCAGAACTAGTTGTTAGAAAGATTTACTTCTTCGCAACGAAAAAATAGTCTGTGGTAAAAGAAAATTCCACTCAATCACTGCATTTCCTGATAGCCAGGGCCATCGTCATGGTTGTGGCGCCTTTCTTGGCCTTCTTTTCAAATGTTCGAACCATCGTTTTCGGGCAATGATTCGTTGGCATTAATGCACAATTCTGCAGATTCTGCTAACAGCCAGAGGTCAGTGACAGGTGTGAGAACACTGTGTAAAACAGAATACAGAATTGCTATATTAGTTTGAGTGAACTGATCTTAATAATAAGAATTTGTATTTCCTTGCAGGAGGTTACAGGTCCAATTTACTCTCCTTTAAAACACCATATATATATAATATATTGAGAATTTTTTTGAAAAAAAAAAAGTCCAATTTAGCGATCAAATCCTTGTGACAAAGCTTCTTTTATCCTACAAACAATACACTAATTTGTATTTTGAATTTGAAATTAGTTTAATTTCATTTCATGTATTAATTTTTTCACATATTAAATAAAATGAATAAAAATTTATACTTTTAGAAATTTTATATCTCTTAATAAAACAAGGATTTCCTCTTTATAATGGATTGCTAAAGTTTAAGGAGGTATAGATCTCCTATCTCTTTGAAATAGAACTTATAATTTTTTAGGAGAAAACACATATTCTTAATCATTAAACCCACTTTTAATTTTAAATTAAATGATAAACATTTATTTATAATAATAAATTATAAAAATAATTTTATTTTAATTAATAAAAATAAATTAAATTAAATATTATTCTTTTAATTTTCTACAATATCAAAAATTGAATTATCATCAAATAAATAAGTTATAATTTTAATATAAATTCATAACAAACATACTTTATAATTTCAATATAGTTATAAGTACATTAAAAATAAATAAATTTTATAAAAGTTAAGCCATGCTTGTTTTCTTACCGTAAATTTCAAAGTGCAAAAAATTAAAATATAAAGATTCAAACAATGAAAATAAAACTTTTTTTTATTGACAGCTATATGATAGAGGGTTTGTTTTATGTGTCTATATGATGTAAGAAAATTGTATCTATATTCATATCTAGAGCATGTTACAATCACGATTAACCATAAAAGTGAGCATCTTTTAAACTTCAAAGCACATTTGGTACGTTCAATGTGGATTTCATTGGAAAACGAAATTGTAATAGATTTTGAGGTTTTTGTTGAAGGTTGAATATTCTATCAAAACATTGTAATAGCCATGGAAAGAACACACTTGCTTTATAGACCTCTAGGAACATGTAATCTAGCATGTTTGCATCCAGTGCATATTATTTAGTCTAAGATGTCTATGATTTGGGACTTCCTAAGATTCATACAAACACAAAGCTAAGATGTGTATATTGGAGATTTTAAGATCCATACAAATACAGAGCTAAATGAAATTATTCACCAAGACCACCAAGTATGTTAGTCTTATTGAGGATATTCATTGTTCACTCAAACCATTCGAAAATGTTTTCCACAATAGATGTGAGAGCATAATATCTAATGCATAGATCTGATGATAACAACAACTATGTTACCTCCTCCATAGTTTTCTTAAGAATGCCATCCAAACTTAAAAAATATTTCTATAAGAATTAAGGCTACAAATGATATGTCTCATTTATCTTGGGCTTCCAAGAAGGCATAGGGAAAGAAAATTATGAGGCATTCTCAAAATATTCGGTGCACAAAGTATTGTCACACTAAGGTTAATGTTGCTAGAAAAAACAAGAAGAAAGTGAGAATGTGATAGATAAAATTGCATAGAATCAAAGTGAAAAGGGATTTATGGTGGGAGTCATTGAAGTGGTTGATAGCAAGAGTTGATAAAAATTGATAGAATCAAGCAAAGGGGTGTTGGTTGTGGAGCTTGATTATCTTTTTTATTCAGAGGTCATTGTTTTCAGTCGTGTTTATACCCCCAGAAGACTGTACACTCCTCCACGCGGGGGGTTTGCAAGGGGGACTTGCCCCCCTTGTAGGGTTCGAGGGCGAAGCCCCCGAAGGAAAAATTGCCTTGTAAATGTATATTATAATTTCATAGTAAATATGGATCATTCATTATAAGGTCGTAGATATGACGGTAGAAGTTATGTTGGGGATTTTTTCCCTATAAGGAAACCCTGTTTTAAGAGGGAATTGTATTGCGGTTGTGTATCATTGTGAATATTGTATTCTAAGAGATGAGACTGTGAGAGAAAGAAGAGAAAGTTACATCGGGTGTGTTGTAGGTTGTATCCCTTCATTTGTTGGATAATAATAAAGGAAGGACCTAGCAATTTCTCTGGTGGACGTAGCCCACACTGGGTGAACCACATATATCTGTGTCTTTATTTTATTGTGTATCTTTTGTGTTTTATTTCTGCATTTTTTTTATTTTATTGCTCCGCGATCCTGGTTTCTAATAAGGGGAATGATCATTCTAGAGGACATAGGAGTGAGGATATAATCATGAACAAAATCACAATTATCAATATTGTAATCCTAATTTTAGGCTTTGTTATGTTGACAAGGTCCATTTTTTGCAAGTTCATATCTAAAACAAAATCATTAACAAACATTTGCAAAACAAAAGAAAAACTATGCCTTCTATTTATGATGAGCTTGACTAACCTTATACAAGATCAATGGATTGTTGAGAGATTTACATTCAAGTATTCATTATGTGTTTTGTTCTCATTAAGTATCTATTGTAGTAGTGGGGATGTCATGAACTACATACTAAGTGATCGAGAGGCCAATGAATGTGCTCAAATAATAATAAGATATAGATACCAAAGTTATAACCACATCATGAATTATAATAGGCAAACACATAGCATTACCAATGCAACAAAATAACTATGAATCAACATGTTAAATACTTTTAGAGAGACAAAATATATGAATATAATATGTTAACAAAAGAAATGGAATTATGGCAAGCGTGGGATCCAAATACACTCAATATGGACAGTGAATGTGATGTCAATTCTAATATTGACAAGTATCAACAATGCTCATGACACATAAATCAAAGTGGGGATTCATAAAGACAAGGTGTTCAAGCTTCTCTGAGAAAATTTCATTAAGTCATAATAAAAATGGTGGATACTCCAATATGGGGGTAGGATTATGTGGGTGTGAGTTACGTGATGGATTTAATGTTGTGGAAGGGTACATCGTAACAAGGAATATATGAGATCCAATGAGAATAAATATGATTTAACTATTTAGATGGCAAAGGGAAGTAGTGGGTGTTGAATCATGAATCTTGATCATGATTCACATCTAGCCTCATCCAAAACTAAAGGTACACTGATCCTTGAGCACCCAAGAGTTATAAGTAGAGACAATGATGGGTTGTTGAAAATGTGACCCTTCTTTTGAAATTTTATAATATTTGTTATGCTTCATAAATGAGAAATGAATTAAATAATTTATATATATATTTAAGGGTGATTCTTGAATTACCCTTCTAGGATCAGTTTGAACCCCTTGGAAGGAATGAGAAGGATTCAATTTTCATCAGTGATGATAGGTGTGTTAGGAATAGGTATCTCTCGATATGCTCCATTCAGTCAATACTCTTGACTCATGGACTCATGTGCATTTTATTTAATGATCGATCTCTAACATTTTTATAAAGGATCACCATCACTCAAGCACGTTGAATATTGCAACTACAGTGCACATTTCTCTCAACCGGATAGTTCTAGGTAGTTGAAAATAGAGTTAATAAGATAATAGTTGTTTAACTTTAAAAAATATTATTTTTTAAGGAGTAGTTAGCAGTAAGATACTTTTATAGTGAAATAAGTCTTTTTGGTTCACAAATTGATAAGAATTTGATTAAATATATAAGTATGATCATATTTTCATCATGATCTAAGCTTAGTGTATGGTGGAATAACTCCATTAAGGATTTTTTCTAATTCTAAATTATCCTAGAATATTTGATCAACATTTCACATCAATGAAAACTCTCACTCCTTGTATAGTTGAATTTCACAACAATATTAAATGACAATATTTCTTAAACCATTTTGTATTTTTGAATTCCAAAACAATAAAAAATAATAACATTTCTTACATGACTATACATTGTTACATTTAATAAGAAGGTAATATCCTTTTATTAGGGGACTTAATGCAAGAACTACTAATAAGAAAGTCATAATTCTGATCAACATCTCTAACCCAATCCATTGAGGACCCCAATTTGGGCTACATTTTTAAAAGAAGCTCTAAATAATTAATTGAAAACTTATTTTGTACTAAGTAGCTTAAATTATGTAGTTTCTAAGACATAATAATTTGTAATAGTATAAGAAAGTGGCCCTCTTCAAAATAAATGACATGCATCCATGGACTTGGGAAAAATGTACTAGACTATGTCATTTCATTAATCCTCTTCTTCAATCAAATCGATCATATCAATATCATAGATAAGCATGAGCCACATTTAGATCATAAATTCTTAGTATTAACTCTAAATGTTGACTCAGATACAAAGTCAAATGACCTTGAAATGAATAACAAAAAGCACCCATTTTTTTTATCATAGCAAAACTAAACTTTTCTTAAAAGATTTAAAGAATTTGACCTCCTCTTTATTGATAATAATATTGAGGATGTGTATCATAATTTCACAATGAAACTCTCAACTTGCATCCACAAGTACTCTTCCATTACATCTCTTAAAAAAATAATTGTCAAACCAACATTTAGTACAATAAGACATGCAAGATTACTATAAAAGAAATTAAGGATACCTTAAATGAACCCCAAAAGGTTATAAAAATAAGAAAGTACAAGACTTTGGTTAAAATAAAGAAGCATCAATACATTGATAGAAAGTAAGAGAACCTCTTACATCTTTCTGAATTTGAACCTACAAAATTTTGAAGACTCATCTTAACTCAAAAAGTTAATAAGCAAGGTAGGATCGCTATCAAAGTTTGGAATCCATACATTAAAAATATCTATAAATCCCATAATGTCTTAAATAATACTCAAATGATTTTTACCATGCACGATGCATGCACAATGCTTTCAATGGGTTAAGCATATTATAAAGGGAAAAGCTAAATACATTGAGGGATGTTAGGAAAAAATTCTAAAAATTGGTAGCTCTATTTTTATTCTTCACATCCACAATGATTCAATTTAGTAGTTAAGCAGGGATTTCTTAAGATTTGGACAAAGAGTTTTAATGTTCTTATTTTTAAAAATGGTGATAAAAAATATCCCCTCAAATTATAGGACCATCATGATTACATGATTAGCCTCTTATGGCTAAGTTGTATGGTATAATTTTAGAAAATAAGATTAGCTTATGGCTAGAAAACCATGATAAGAGAGATAAAGGACATGTTAGTTTTTGAAGTTATTACTTGACTTTAGATCTTTTAATTACACTTATGATTATAGTGGAAGAGTGTTGAAATAGCAAAGACAATATTCTATGTTGTTTAATTGACTTCAAAATCATTTTGATATAGTTCCTCAAAATAACCTTTGGAAGAAATTGGAAGATATTGGGGTCCCCTTTAAGTTGATAGATTTACTAATAGGGTTATATGAGAGAGTCATTGCCAATTTAGAAGAAATGGCATTTGGTTAGTTTATATTAATTGTAATACAGGGGTAAAGTAAGGATGCCTGTTATCCCCTACTCTTTTTTATATTTATATAGACAAGTTAGAATTTTGGCTAGAGGAAGTTGTTGATATTTTTGGTAGCTGAGGGAGGTATTAACCTCCACGTGTAACCTTGAAAAGACTAGATTATTCTGGGCAACAAGAGAAACCCTAAAATCCTTGGACATAACCCTAGAAGACAAGTCGGCTAAAGAGAATAATTAATATTGAGTTTCTAACCTACAGAAAGAGAAGTTGGCCCAGACAGCTACGGAAGAGCAGTATAAATATAGGATTCCGAAGCTCATTTGGATACACATAGCTCGCAACTGCATAAATTCAGTAAGTGTGCAAGTTTGGAGAGTAGTTGCAGTTGGAGCTACTACAACTAGTATTTTCATTTTTAGGCTTGGACTTTCTCTTGGTTATGGTTTGGACTTTCTGCTTGGTACGCTAGATCTGGAGAGTGGTATGCTACCTTGATTAGCTTTTGGACCTAGGGTTTTCTTCCGGAATTATTCTCTCTATCAAGGTTAAGGTGCTCGGGGGTGGCTTTGTCCTATGGTTGGGTGACAATATTGTTATATTTTCTATGGTTAAATGAGCACACCTATTATTTCTAACATTTTATGGGCCCACACTATCTTTGGACAGTCTAACCACTGGAAAATAGATTGGGAGTATTTGCTCAGTTACATTTGCAATTGCAGTCAAAGTTTTTGTTGCAGCAACGAAACCCTAACCCTCTTGTTAAGGAACCTTAAGTGAAGAGTTTGACCTGATTCTTAGATAGCCTAATGCATCCTAGTCTAGCGCACCTCCTGGTACTCTCAACAAGATAAGACGTCAAGTTTGATTTTTTGGTCAAAGTCAAAGTCAAAGGCTAACCAAGTCAAAGAAGTCATCACTTACTCTATGAAGTCAGAAAACAAGTTAGAAGGGGCTTCTAACTTGAGAGCATGGAAGACAAGGATTGATATCATCCTTTCCAAGAATAAAGTGTTGGATATCGTGAAAGGAAAGATCGTGGAACCATAGTTTGAAGAAGGAAAAGAGAAGGAACCTCAGAATGTCGCAGTTATGGAGAAGTTCAATAACAATGACATCAATTCCATGAGTATCATAGTGGACTCTTTAAAAGACCACTTGATACCCTACATCTCTCATCTTTACTCATCTAAGAATATGCATGATGCCCTAACTAACCTCTTGTCAGTAAAAAACATTGGACAAGTAAGGAGTCTGAAGAATGAGCTCTATGACATGAAAATGAATGATGATGATAGCATAGCATCATACTTGGTAAGAATATCTCAGTTAAGAGATAAACTACAAGCTATTGAAGAAATCATTTCAGAAAAGGAACTAGTAAATATAGTACTCAATGTCCTTCCGAAGGCATGGGATGCATTTGCCGCAAGCATGAACGCAAGAAAGGAGTATCCCACATTTGAAGAACTTTGGACTTGTTGTGCACAAGAAGAATCAAGGATTAGTGCAAAAGAGAAATTCCAAAGGAAAGATGATGATCAAACCTCACAACAAAGTCCAATAAATTTAGGAATAAGAAGAAGTTTGACTCAAGGAAGAAACCAAATCAAGAAAAGGATATGTCAAAAATACAATGCTTCAACTGTTGAAAATATGGTTAGTACAAGAATCATTGTCCTAAACCCTCAAAATAAAGGAAACACACGAATCAACAGTTTCTAAAGAAAAGGAACCCTCAAAGAAAGTCAAACAACATGAAGCAAGGTTTCTTCTTCTAATTCAAGGTAACAATATTCTTCAAAGTTCTTGTACATACCATGTTTACATAGTTTTTGTACATATCATGCATATCTATTTCTTAGAAGATAATATGTTCAAGTGAAACAATACCTATGGAAGAATAACAAGATAAGGATTGCTATGATGATGACTACAAGTCAAACAATACACATGAAAATATTAAGTATGTTGACAATCCTTGGTAACAATTCTTGTCGAAGCTATTATATAAGTAACAACTGCTAGATAAGCCAAAATCATAATCAAACTTGAAGATACCTAAAAGAAGTAAAAATAGAAAGGAGTCAACAATCAAGAGGAAATTAGAAAAAGACTTGTGACACTTTGCAGAAGGAAATAAGGATGCAGACGGAAGCGTGGACTCTCTTAGTTGGAGGGAGATGATTACATAATTCCAAAAGAAGAGCATGCATTCATACATGAAGCAAGGATTAGGAGGGAGCTAATCCTAAATGATATGATCCATTGAGGATTATGAAGTATCTGTCCATGTTCCCATTGAAAGTAGCAGCCATGATAAGCAACACGTGTTCAGAAGAAGCCTTAAAGTATCCTTGGTTGTCCATCTACACCCATGATTCCATGATGAAATGAAGAAGTTGGAATCTTCAGGTAATTGAATATATATAATAATCCATGGACCCAAGAGCTAAATAGAAACATGAGGAACATGAATATTCCAAGAAAGAAAGAAAATCCAGAACAACTAGTTATTATACCGAGAATCACAAAGACTACCAGCTTGGTTTGAACCCACTAGAAGAAACCGAGAAAAAGAAATGTAAGTTATGATAAATAAAAGTGTATGTAATTGATCCAAGTGGATATTGGTTTCCACCCACCTATTCCACAGGCTCGAAAAACAATTTTCCATCTTGGAAGTTTTTCAACAGTTTTTCAGGTTCCAAACTCTTGGGGTCATTTTGAGGCCCTAAACGATGTTTTTTGGGGATTCTGGGTCAAATATATTAAGAAAGAAACTATCCTAGACCAGTTTAAAATTATTCTTCTCGATTAGACCTTTCCAACGGTGTATCGAGCGCCCCAAACGGAGATCATATGCAAAAGTTATGCCCTTGGGAAGTTTATGTATCAACTACCCCCATCGGGGCCCACAAACCTTTTGGCTTTTCATCTTCCGGGGTTAGGTATTTGGATTTTACTTATGTTAAAAAGGCCTTTGGAGCCTCATTGTAACAATCATCTTCTCATGGATCCGAGTAGCCATCACATCTTTTCTCAGAGATAAGTTTCCACCATTCTAGCGAGTCTTTCACTCTGTATTTTTACAGTCTTTATACATTTTCGCTCATTAATAGAAAATTGTGTATTATTGTATCTCTGTGTTTATAGTTGCATCTCTGATACATTTATGTTATATAATTGGATACCCGAGATATCTCTATACATTTCTTTATTATATCTTCACTCTCATTTCGGGCCGAAAATAATTTGGATCAATAAGGAAATGTGAAAAATACTTATGAATGGAAGCATTGAAAGATTCAGAGGTTCTTCCAGAAGGAGAGAGAATACTATGACAACAACTTGTTCTAGTAAACCAGATATATCTATTGTAGTATCCATGGATTGGAATTTACATGTAAAAGATTGTTCTTCCCAATAAATCAAGTGAGAAAGAAACTTATACTAGAAAGAGACCCATGTATTCAGATATAAGAAGACCTTGTATGGATTCAAACAACTTGATGCAAAGTATCTCATATACAACAGAAGAGTGGTGAAAACTTTATGTGACAGAGATAGGGTATCATAATAGTTACTCAGAAGTCTGGGATGATGGATTGTTAATCCATGGAAAACTCTCTTGATAACATAAGAAGTGCTACTTGGATATGTTTCAGTTTGAGCCTTGCCATGATATCATGAGCTAGCAGGAAAAAGAAGTGTTGAATTTGACCAAGATATATTGTAATGATCAGAGCTATATGAAGCCTTCAGAGAAAACTAGTGTTCCATGACAAACCGAAGTACATTGAGATCAATCATTATATTCTCCATGATGAAGTCCAGAAAAGAGAAGTGGTTCTCCAATATATCTCCACAAACGAGCATATAAAAGATATTTTGGTAAAGCCTATGTCCAAGATGAAAAGTTTATGTACTTAAGAAACAAGGTGGGGCTCATGGAGATGGATTCATTATTGAAAATGGAAGATATTACTCCCAAGTTGGGAGAGGGCACTAATATGTTATGGACAGTCATTTTTCAGTTTGAAAAATGGTCCAGGATGCGGTGTTCCTTTCTAGTTCAGAAAGTGGTTTGAGATTTCTTACGGACGTGCATTTTCTAGTTCAGAAAATGGTACAGATTGGATAGTCATTTTTGTAATGAAAATGGTCTGATAGATTGTGGGGGAATGGTCTAGGATAGTCATTCTTCTTGGAAGTTTCTCTGATAAGTGGTCAATTAGAATGGTCTATCTTGTTGAGTAGTCATTCTTTCAAAGTTCACAGTTGTGAGCAGTTTCGAAGAATGGTTCGTTTTGGAGGTTGGTGTAGGACAGTCATTTCCATTAGGAAATGGTTCGAACAGTCATTCCCTGGGGCAGACTCATTCTATCCAGGTTTCACTATGATTAGTTTCAGAGGAATGGCCCAGTTAGGTGAATGGTACAGGTTCAACAATTAGGGATAGACATTCCCTAGGGAAGACTCATTCTCTTCAGGTTGCACTATGATTAGTGTCGAAGGAATGGCCCAGTTAGGTGAATGGTCTAGGTTCAGAAATCAGGGACAATTATTATTCTATGCTTGAGAAGAATATTCGATACAGCCCATGGATGATGTTTTACCTCCTCAAGGAAGATGCTCTTCCAGATCTCACAGAGGTGATTGTAAGAATGGCCCAGATGACTCAATTTGTATCATGATATTGTTATGCGGGTTGATATCAGATGATATGATTACTCTAGAGACTGTATATCTATGTACAATAGTTGTATTCCACTGTGGTGGATGTGTTCCACTAGTTGTGACTATGTTTCGTTGGTTAAATAGCCTTGTGCTACTTGGTGTGGTTGTGTACCACTAGATAGTAGTTTTTTGCTACTATGGATAGACACAGTTGTGTTCTATTGAATGGAATTATTATGATTGCCATGAAGACTATCAATAGTGTTGGAAATTATTACCAGCTAGATGGATAGTCAGTGTGTTGGTGGACGGATATTCTCCAGGCGAAAAATGGTCCAGGACAATTATTCTTCTATGATGTATGTCCAGATTAGAAGAATAGTCCTTGTATCCCATGACGTGGCTTCCAGCATCTATTGGATCAATTATTATTCTAGGACATATGTCTGGAATAGAATAATAGTTCTTGTATCACTCTGTGAAGTGAGTGCTTTATTCAGCATCATGTTTGATTACTCAGATGGAGTATGGCTTTGAGAGATGATGAAGTTGATGCTATCAGATGATACTGATAGTGATGATGGTGCTCATGATTTAATCATGAGATAGCATCTGTGGCTATGATGATGCTACCGATCGAATGGTATGTTTTTTATCAAGACCATTTCTTTCAATGCCTCCCTATATAGGAGGGAGTTTTGATAATTTTGGTAGTTGCGGGAGGTATTAACCTCCACTTGTAACCTTGACAAGACTAGAATATTCTGGGAAGCAAGAGAAACCCTAAAAGCCTTGGACATAACCCTAGAAGACAAGTCGGCTAAAGAGAATAATTAATATTGAGTTTCTAGCCTCCATAAAGAGAAGTCGGCCCAGACAGCTAAGGAAGAGAAGTATAAATACATGATTCCAGAGCTCATTTGGACACATAGCTCGCAAATGCATAAATTCAGTAAGTGCGCAAGTTTGGAGAGTAGTTGCAGTTGCAACTACTGCAACTAGTATTTTCGGTTTTAGGCTTGGAATTTCACTTGGTTATGGTTTGGACTTTTTTCTTGGTATGCTAGCTCTGGAGAGTGGTATGCTACCTTGATTGGCTTTTGGACCTAGGGTTTTCTTCCAGAATTATTCTCTCTGTCAAGGTTAAGGTGCTCAGGGGTGGCTTCAGCCTATGGTTGGGTGACAATATTTCTATATTGTCTATGGTTAAATGAGAGCACCTATTATTTCTAAAAAAAGTAAGGTGTGTGAGCATGGACCTCGCAAGGCTATTTATCACCCTACTCCTATATGTAGATGGCATTGTTCTTTTAGTAAGGGACCTTTATAATCTCAAAAATAAAATTCAAATTGTGAAATAATTTTGCACCAGCTCTGGGATCATTGCGAACATTGATCAAACAAAGTTAATGATCATTAAGTCTAGAAATGTTACTTACCCAAATTTTGTTTATGATAACCACAAATCATAATAATTCCCTTCATAAAGATCTCTTGGAATTGACATCATCATAAGTTAAATTGGAAGTATAGTGTTGAAAAAGGGACTCATAGAGGTTGGAAATATTTTTATGGTCATGAAAATAATTATAGAGAAGATGGCTTTTGGTTCTAGGAAAAAAGAAGTTTATTTTTTACATGTAGGTTACTCCAATTATTCTCTATGCTTGCAATCACTCCTGGGTTATCATATTTCTAGGGAGAATTGGAGGAAAATTGAGAAAATACAAAAGCATTGCATAATACAATATCTTAGAACCAAAAGAAATACACCCTACCCTACCCTTATTTTAGTGGCTAGTCTCCCACCTATGGAGTGTAAGGCTATGATAAGGTACTTATTATACAAGTATAAGTTGGCTAACATGAAGAAAGAGAGGCTTCTTATAGGAGCTTCAACACTAGTAAAAATCACTTAGGGGTAATTTAGCAAGGGTGGACTTGAGATACTAATTCTTGGATATAGTATTAGGGAGTACTACAAGAGGATGCCCCTTAGTGTATCAATACCTTTAATAATATTGTTGTAAGTGACTTTAAAGAAAATTTATAGTGCTACAATTAGATTGAGAAAATTTCATGTCATCTTGAAATTTTCGCGATAACTTATGTTATGGGATGTTTCAGACCTTGAAATTTTGAAGAGACATAGAAGAGATCTCTAGCTACATGTGGTAAAAATTTCATATGTTTGTTTGATAAACTTTTGAAGATATGCCCCATGGAAGTTAGGGTTCCTGAATTCTCTTGAAATCAGTTTCAAATAGGCCAGCTTGGAACTTTTTCTATAAACTATATTCTTGGATGTTTCATATATTGAAATTTTGCATATACATAGGTGATATATATGGGTACATGTGGTAAAATGTTTGAATTTTGGTTCGCTATACTTTCATATTTATTCCATGTGGAAGTTGATCCTACAATCAATTTCAAAAAGATTAGTTTGACATTTTCACTATAACTTCTTTTTTGGGACTCTTTAGACTCTGAAATTTTTACAGAACAGAGGAGACATACATAAGTAACATAGGTAAAAAATTTAGATGTTTTTTCACTGAATTTTCTGAGATATGCTCTGTGGAATTTAGGGTTTCTAAATGGTCCTAAGATCAATTTCAAATAGGTAAGTTTGGAATTTTCACTATAACTTATTTTTTGGGACTCTTCAGACTGTGAAGTTTCTACAGAACAAAGGAGACATATAGAAGTAGCTCAGGTAAAAATTTTAGATGTTGGTTCACTATAATTTATGAGATATGCTCTGTGGAATTTAGGGTTTATTAATGGTCCTGAGATCAATTTCAAAAATTTCAGTTTGGCATTTTCAATATAAATTCTTTTATGGGTCTCTTCAGACTGTGAAAAAATCACAGAAGAAAGGATACATATATAAGTACCTTAGGTAAAAATTTCAGAATCATATTTGGAAAATTGGATATGTGGCATGTTCTACAAGTAGTGAGTAGACTCAGTGAACATAGAAGCAGTGAGTAGACCTAGTGAAGGCAAAAGAAACGAGAAGACCTGATGAAGTTAGAAGTAGCAAGCATAATCGGTGAAGGTTGGTGCAACTCACACAGAGATTGGTGTCTCTTGCTAATTTTGTGCTTAGCGATGGGGATTGTTGTCTACAAAGATCTGTAAGAGTAGGTTGGTGTCGCTCAAAAAAATAGATTGGTGTCTCTTACTAAGTTGTTTCTTAGCAGTGGGGATTGGTGTCTCCAGTAGATTGGTGTCTATGAAGGATCTGTAACAGCAGTTTGGTGCCTAACAGGATTTGTACTAGTGGGTATTGGTGTCTCTAGTACGTTGATTCCTACAAATATTTATAAAGATAATTTTTGTGGTTTTCTCCTGAAAGGGTTTTCACATAAATATTTTGTTCCATGTTATGCATTTAATAGATCTCATATGTGATTGTTTTCTTATGGCTGATGAATGTTTGAAAAAGTAAAAAATTGTCTTATACTAATTCACCCCCACTCTTAGTACAAGTGTGTTCTCAATAAGATATTTGTATATGGTTTGAGTTTCAGTTGATTCATAGGTGGTGTTATTTTTAGTAGAGGGATTGGAATTTTTGATACCCGTTAGCATGCATTGTCGGTGTCATATTTCAATCCATTCTAAACAATTTGAAGTTTCAGGGACCAATTGCATCTTTGCATGGTCAAGAGGATATTTTCACGTGACCTTAGTGTAAGTTTTAAACCTATGAAGTAAAGCAATGCATACATATTCTAAGCAAAATATAAATTAATCAATGGGTAATACACATAGTACACTTAGATTTACACTGGAAACCCTTAACTGAGAGAAAAACAACCTTCCTTGGTGCCACACCTCTCAACTCTTCATTTTATAATTTCACCATTCATAATACAACATATACACAATATTTTATCTATTCCATAGCTACCAAAATCCTAATCCCTTAATATAGGATTAATTTAGAAAACTGCTAAAAATATCAAAAATTTTGGGATCGTTAGACATAGTTGTCAAATATGACGTGTTGTTCCTGAGATTAAACTTAAGGCTCAAAGAGTAATGTCAGGCATCAGGAATGTTTAAAGAGAATGTTTTTAAAAGAGTGCTTTTCCTACCTTCAGTTATATAAGAAGTGATCCTTGAATTAAATTAATAATAGGACAATATAGAGGTTGTATTCTGTTGCCTGAGTCACAATTATAATATCAAAATGGTGTGAAGGAAGAATACAAAACTATTAAACAAAGCTAGGCATCAATTGTAGATGAATCTCACCTTGTTTGCAGTGGAAGAAAAGTAGGGAGCACACCCTTGAACAAGATATAAAGTACAATAATTCACATAGCTTGCAGGTCTTGTTTTACTCACAGTAAATAGAAAGGAAAAACAACTTACTTAATGAATTGTTGATCAAATGTGATTACAGTAGTTGTAATACTAACACTAGCATATTTGGATCATTTTGTGATGACTGTTTCGACGCTCTTGCGACGTTATGTCATTGACATTGCGACAAATCTGGAGTCATTGAAACGTCATTTTATGTCACGTGGCAATTGCGACGAACTTGAACAAACGTCGCAGGAGCGACAACATAGGAAATTGCGACAAAAAAGAAATATCGTCGCCAATATGACAATATAGGAAAACTATGTGAAACCAACATTTCGTCTCAATTGCGACGCCCATTGTGACAATAACTTTCGTGGTTTATATATAAAAACTGTCGCAATAATTTAATCGGTCGTCGCACTAGTGATGACAACTTTTCGTTGTTTATATAACAAAATCGTTGCATCAATTGAAGTTGTCGTCACATGTGTGATGACAAATTTTCATTTTTATATAGCAAAACTATTGCAACAATTGAAGTTGTCGTTGCACGTGCGACAAGAACTTTTCATTTTTATACAGAGAAACTGTCACAATAATTGAAGTTGTCATCGCACGTGCGACGACAACTTTTTGTTTTTATATAGCACAATTGTCGCAACAATTGAAGTTGTCGTCACACGAGTGACGACAACTTTTCATTTTTATATAACACAACTATCGCAACAATTGAACTTGTCGTCGCACAGGAAACGACATCTTTTTGTTGTTTATACAACAAAATTGTCGCAACAATTAAGGTTTGCGTCGCAATTGCGACGACCAATATTTATTTAAAAAAAAATAAAAATTTATTTTAGGTTGGAATTTTGATATTAATATTAATATTACCATAATAATTTTTTAATTGATATGTGCTCCATTACTAATAATTTAATAGACAATTAATGAAGTCTAAGCACTAGGATTGCTATGAGCCGCTAAACCTAGAATTTGATGCCCTCTCTGTCAAATCCATGAAGAATATGCTGACCATATACTCCTCAATTGCCCCTTTGCAAAAGAAGTCTGGCGTCATGCCCTACCAAGAGGGATCCCTTCTGACCAACTCCCTCCTGACATACCCACTCTACTAAAAACCTGGGCCACCCTCTGTACTTTCCCTCTCAAGGTCAACCCTCAAATCAAGTGTTGTTGGATGTCCCTCCCTAAATTCATCCTTTGGAAAATTTGGCTCGAAAGAAACTCCAGAATCTTCAGAAATCTAACCGCTTCACCCGAAATCATTTTTTCCAAAGCCAAAGCCCTACTAGGAGACTGCCTCTCCTACCTTTGGCCTTGCACCAACTCCCTTTCTCTCAACTCCCCTGATAAATATTGGATCCATAGCCTCGCTCCAAACCTCAAATCCCCCCCTCCTCTCACTAAGGATCACAGAATCTGGTGAACTACAGGAATTAGACTACTCTTGGGGGCTTGGAGTCGAATCCAATAATATAACAGAAGCTCTAATCCTTTGTCAAGGACTTATCCAAGCTTGGAAGCTAGAAATCAAAGAAATAATGGTGATAGGTGACTCCCAGATTTTAATCCAAGCTATGGTCACCAACACCTTGCCTAATCAAATGAATCTGTGCCACATTCTCAAGAAAATCATGCGGCTCTCCCGCTCCTTCCAAAAAATTGACTTCTTTCATGTGCTCCGTCATCTCAACGCCGAAGCCGACCAAGCTGCCAAAGCCGCCACCCAGTTGAGCAGGGGTCAGCTCTCCCTAAATAGAAATTTGGTTTTTGTCCCTCTCCCTTAGCGACACCCGACGAGTGCTTAGCTGGGCCTCCTGGGGCAAGTGGCCTTCATTCCCTCCTGACGTCATACTCGTGGAATCCCTCCTCTGCCTCCCTTGTCTGTCCTATCTCTCGTGCAATGGTACTTATCTGCATTGTTCACGTCCCCTCCCCTCCCCTCCCCCTCCCCATCCTTCGCCTCACATCCCTCCTGCACCTCTACACAGATCTCTTATCCCTCCCGCATGACACTCACACGATCCCCCCCTCCTCCCATGGCAGCGCACAAATGAGATACCGTTAAATTCAGGAAGGTGGAGAACTACTCCTGCTCATCTTGCCTTCCCAATTATGTCTGGTATCTCGTCTGGCTTGAGCTCCTAGTCTTTCCCCCGGTTAGTCTCTACCCATTTTCCTTGGCTAGGCCTCCCTCCAGGTATTTGTCCACCGCTCTCACAATGGAGTTTAGTTCCAACTCAAACACTCCCCCTAATCCCTTGCCCTCCCTGGAACTCAAAATTCGTAGGCTAAAACGAACACTTAGCGCACATAGAGGATTCCTGCTCCATCTTGACGGGGAAGGAGGTTGGAGGTTCGAAATGATGGAGGAATATCTAATCCAACTAAGGGAGGAAGCGGTAGAAGCTCTCACCTACACAACTCAGCAAGCTAACAACAAAATTTCTGATCTGGAACCAAAAATTGAAAAGATGGAAATTCAAGCTACATGACAGAGCCACCAGATAGATGCAGGGGGGAAGGCGACCACAAGTGCAATATCCTCCATCCTGGGTCGGAAGGTTTAATCCCGAATTCATCTTTCCCAGAATTAGTTCTTTTTGGATCTCTGGTTCTCTTCTTTGTAAGTTGGAGTATAGGCCCTTATGCGACTCAGAAAATCGCGCTATAAGCCAGTTCTTATTATGAGTTTAGTTATATTTTGGACTCTCGGCTGTTATGGGAATTCTAGGACTTTATAGCATGGCAACCCATTTTTTAATCTCGAAGCTCCCACACTGATTGCAGGGCTGAATTATGTAAGTTTTCTCTACAGTGGTTATACCATTGGTTTTAATATATAAACCCCTTTCTTGTGTAAAAAAAAACAACATTACCATAATAGACTTAAGACTAGTCTATCATATGAAAGTTCACAATCATTCACATGATAAGTTTCAAAGGCATAATTAAAATATGTTTCTCTCTTTCATATGGTAGCTAACAACAAGAGAAAATATGTATTATACCATGTCATACATAACACTATTGCACACTTGCTATATGATCATTTCATACCTGCTCATTATGAAGGGTTGCATACAACCCACTCAAAACTATCATTCAAAGTAAACAACATAGCATAACCTTCAAGATGAAGACAACTAGTTAAAAATGGTATTATCCAAAGCATAGAAAGTACGATTTCATGTTCAACAATCAAAGACATCCATACATTCATATCAATAGACATGCATTCAAATTAATGGACATATACAATCCTATTCATGAATAATAACTTCACTTTGCATAAATAAGAGGTCTACTCATTCAATGCATACATGACACTCAAGGGCAGTTACAACTAAGTCTTGTTAACAATACAAATATACCACCAAAGATTATTGGTTTAACATCAATCAAACTCATTCATAGTATCCCTAAGACAAATTCCTCTTACCAGACATCTACAACATCGTGGATGAAAGGTATCTTCACTT
>ML786680.1:28916-43079 GCA_009831015.1 Picea engelmannii
ATTAGAACCCCCAAATATTTAAAAAATTGTTAATGATAACAAAAAAACAATGTTAACGATAATATTTACAACAATGTTAAAGATAATAAAAAAATATAATGCAATAAGTAGAGGTTTCTTAAAGAGTTGTTGCATAAGAACCTTCACACTATTAGTCAATGTGTCTATTCGATTCAAATGGTAATCCAATAATAACTCTTCCCCGGGAGCTATCTTTTTTATTGTGCATAGGACTACTCGATTCTCTTCATGTCCCTCAAATATGCAATTCGTTTGTTTGTTTGTTGTCCCAGGTCATGTGTTGTTTATAAACCCTACGATATTGTCGGAAGCTTTAGGCCTTCCATCAATATATATAGTCGCTCCCTTATTTTTATCCTTGTTTATTAGTTGTATATAATTTGAGGAGAGTGCATATCTCCACATACTTTGCATGTACCGAACCAGCCGCATCCAATCGTTATAATTGTAACACAGTCCGACATAATCCATCAATTCAGTTACTGTATTGTATTTTACAATTATTCCATCCATGGAAAATAGCCCCAATCCATGCTGGGAGGATGGTGCAATGCGATATGTTCTATTGTTGACAACGAAGTCAACATCTATAGGAGGTAGTTCCTTAGGTACCCATTGCTTCACCAGATGCTTATACCTGAGTGGAACATCTATGTCTCCTATGCTCTCATCATCATAAGAACATGATCCTCCTTCGGCAAGAAAAAATCTCATGCATCTACAAAATTTATTCTAACTTTTCACCTATGGTCCTTGTTTTCTTATCATATCTACTAGATGCAGTCGCATTTCCGGCCTCTATTTGTCCTAAGCTTTCCTCACTCAACAAAGAAATATCTGACAGGTACATGTTTGGTTGTACCTTTGGTTGCATGTGCACGTGTTGTTAGTTAGTAGTCCATCATCATATTCACATTTCTAAATAAAATTTTTATATCAGATCCATAGGAATTGAGCAAATTTGTCATTTCAAATATTTCCAATGCAAGAACTTTCTTAGAAACATGGTACCTAGACTTAAGCCTAATGCATAATATTTTAGGTTTTTATGCCTTGGTGGGCCTGGGGTTCCATGGCTTAAGTTCGTTAGATACTTGACACTTGCTAGAAGCATATTGCATCAGATGTTTTCCTGCATGAGGAATACAACCACATCCACTCTCATGTTTCTCCATGGTAGGATGCATCAAGTCCACAAAGGTACGAATCTATGATAGTTGGATATGATTTGGACTAATGATTAAATTTCTAACGAGATCTGTCTCAGGAATCCTTAAACATGGTTGGCTCATTAAACACAAGGTCCAATTAAATTCCACCACATGGAAATGCAACATCAACATGAATGAACTTGGAAGGACTAGTGTTGGCTCTAGAGTGTGCCACATGGGACCACTACACATTTTAAAAGATAAGTTAGAAGACACCCTTATCAAAACAATTCCAAGTATTTTGGAGAATTAGACTCAAACAAGATTTCACTAGGATCTAATAATACTTTAGATCCATAGGAATTGAGCAGATTTGTCATTTCAAATATCTCCAATGCAAGAACTTTCTTAGAAACATGGTACCTAGACTTAAGCCTAATGCATAATATTTTAGGTTTGGATGCCTTGGTGGGCCTGGGGCTCCATGGTTTAAGTTCGTTAGACACTTGACACTTGCTAGAAGCATATTGTATCAGATTTTTGCGTGCATGAGGAATAGGGAAACCAAGAGAATTTAAGGATACAATGAGTTGTTATGAGAAAGTGTCCAAGATATCAAAATCTCAATATAATGACACATGGAATAATCATGTACGTACAAGGGGATTAAAGAAAATAAGAATGAGAGAACACAAAGTGACCACATTAATACAACCACATCCACTCTCATGTTTCTCCATGGTAGGATGCATCAAGTCCACAAAAGTATGAGTCTATGATAGTTGGATATAATGTGGACTAATGATTAAATGTCTAACGAGATCTGTCTCGGGAATCCTTATAGGATCCATGTCTTGTGTTCTAACACCTCCCATATAAGAAGAGACATGTCTCGTGTACTAACACCTCCCATATAAGAAGAGCTATGCATAATATTTTAGGTTTGGATGCCTTGGTGGGCCTAGGGTTCCATGGCTTAAGTTCATTAGCCACTGGACAATTGCTAGAAGCATATTGCATCAGATTTTTGCCTACATAATAGTATAACACCACAATAACATAGAAATGATATCAAAATAACACCAGAAAGAACACTTTGAATCAGAGAGCAATGTTCATGGGCCTCTTCGAGGGGGCAACCTACAGTTGAGCAGAGCTCTATTACAATAATATCCAAGCTGGGGTTCTCATACCCTCGACTCCTATTTATACTAAATATGTCTATCAAAAGAACCATCTAGAGGAAGATCCTTCTAGAAGTGGAAGCTTCTATTAGGTCTTCTTACATTCAACTTATTCTACTTTATTGCAAGGCCTTATTAACATTGACCTTTATTACATCCGAATATATTGTTCTACCTACATGTGGGGTTAGGTCCCTAACATAAAGAATCCTAATTTGTGTGCATCTATGCTTGTAAAACATGTGGAAGTTGTTGGAAACAATTAATATGCTTATGAGAAGGATGATGATGCAGACCCCCGACCCTCGGGCCAAGATCCGCGCAAGATCATTCTAAATCTTCCCCTGAGTCTAATTGACTTTTTAATTTCCCCACAGGGAATACTTCACACACACACAAACAAGTGTCTTCCAAAGGTCCTTCTGAGTTATGCCTACATGATCAAACACCAACGTTAACTCCACAACCGACCCACAAATGTGATCGGAGCTTTTTCCTTTTCGGGATTTCGGATTTCACGATTTTGTGAATCCTGTTGTCAAGCCCCTTGTCTCTTCAACCTTCGAAACCTGAAACATCAACGAGGGTTGACTCCTTCAATGCACCGAACAAACACCTCTTATTGCCACTTATTTCGGCTTTTTGGGACTTGAGTGATCGACCAACACTCGTTCCTCTTCCCTTATGATTTCCCAGTTTCTGAAATTTCCCCTTTTTGGTGAGATCGATGGTCTTTTGGGAATTTTGACGAAGCACGACCACCTCTTTCAGCTTCCGCCACACGTATCCTCCAACTGGTGCTTGGGACCCTACTTTCGGCTTTTCTCTCTTCGTGATTTCGGGAGTTGCATTGACATGCAACTCTGTCTCTTGACTCCCGGAACCCCGAAACCTGATTGGGGCCCAAAGCTATTCTTCCATGACCTTTTTGGGAATTTTCTCCTTCCTCTCTTTGGGATTTCGCGAACCGAAAGTTTGAACTCTTGATTCCAAAAATCGCTGCCCCCTCTGCTTCCCGAAACCCGAAGTGCCGAAATCCCGAAATTCCACGCCAAAGTCCTGTTGCGTTTTGTGACTTCGGAATTTTCACTCCACTATGTTCAGCTCCTTGTCATTAGGACTCTGAAATACCGAACCCCGAATTCCCGAAGTGTCAAAAATTTCGCTATTCATCTTCACACGTGATAATCCATTTCACGGTTTGAGAATTAGAGTGACCAAGGGTTTTACACTCCGGACCTATGAAACCCAAAATTCTGAAATGATCTAATGCTCAACTGACCATGATCAATGGTCCATGTTTATTCTTGAAACCATAGTGATGGGTTCTCCCAACTCCTAACCACCTTGCAGCTTCACTGGATCCTACGGTCCTCGCGACTTCGCGAGTTCTCCACAGAGAATCCTGACCGTCCGATTCACTCCTCAAGAATCTCTGGTCGAACTGACTTGGCGTCCTTCCACTAAACTTAACTTCTGCACGATGATTTCTCTCCCCATCTTCCTTTGAACACTTTAAAGGTACTAACCCTCCTGATCTTTCACTTGTGAACTTAAGTCTCCAAGAGAAATCATTCTCACACTCCTTGCGGCAATCTTTCAAATAACCTCTGGTTATTTGAGTCCTTGACTTTATGCACTCTTTACAACAGTAGTCCTTCTGCCTTCACCTTATTTGATAATTTCTAAGGCTTCAACTAGCCTACGCACACCTTGCACGGCTCAGTGCTTCACCTGCACTTCTGCTGGTATGAGAACAACGATATCTTTCCTGAGCTTTCTGAGATAAAACTCAGACTCTTGTCAACACACACCTTGCAGACGTTTCACTGCACTCCTTACAAGAGTTCTCAGGATGAGAAACAATTGAAACTCATTCTTCTCCTCTATCAGACTTCATACATTCAACATGAAATCATACACACAACATTAAAACAAATGCATAGTAGAGAAACAAAGCAACTGTAAACATAACATTCAACAATTGTAAACAGTGAGCATCATAACACCATGAATATTGATTCAAAGCTTCATATATTAACTCAAGTGCTCCTGTACATGGGTTCTTCTCTACAGCTCTCAGCTTATGAATTCTGAATAATCATCTAACATTACAATGATACAAGGGTGAGGGTGTCTATATCCATTTTCCCTCCTACGCTTCTAAAACTGTCTAATATCTTAATTCAAATCTACCTACTTTCATTAAACAAACTTAATGTCTATTACATCCGGCAGATGAGAGAAAATCACTCAAGATCTGTTTACAACATGCAAGTACGCTTTCTTTAACTACTAAATTAATATCTTCCTATTAATTTTTCAAAAACATTTCAAAATGTGCAAAATGTGTGCTACGCTTTTCCAACTGTCTTCCACCTTTATGCTTGCTTGGTTGCCTGCTTACGATGCTCCTGCATCATACTCCCTGGCTTGAAAATTTTCATGATCTCTTGTTCATGAGCTCTTGCATGGTCTGTCCATGCTTATGAATTTCTGCTTCATCTTCCCAACTAGCATCTTCAACTGGATGTCCCTTCCATTTGACCAAGTATTCAAAATACTCTTTTCTCCTGGTCTTTTTGCTAATCCTTTTGTCAATTATGCTCTCCATCTGTGGATTTTCAGCTACAGGCATTTGTTTTGTCCATTGAATCTCTTTATGTTCCTTCTCTGGTCCTGCTTCTTCAACTTTGTAAGGTTACAAATCCGCAACATTGAATATCGGTGAGATTTCGACCCCATTAGGTAATTCAATCTCATATGTGTTTTCCCCAAATTTCCTTATGACCTTGCACAGTCCAATATTTTTCGTCTTCAGTTTGTTATATGTTCCCCTTGGGAACCTATCCTTCCTCATATGTGCAAGAATCATATCACCAACTTCAAATTGAAGTTCTCGCCTGTGTTTATCTGCTCTCCACTTATATTCTTGACTTGAACTCTGCAATCGCTCATTGATTCGGCTGTGAAGCTTCTTCATTCCTTCTGCAAAGTCCTCGGCACTAGCACTCCTGAATCCAGCTTGTTCTGCATATTTCAATTCAGAAACTCCCCTTGGTTGCATTCCATATACAATCTGGAATGGACTATACCCTGTGCTTCTGTTAAGAAAATCATTATAAGTGAATTCTGCCTGTGGAAGAATGTGATCCCATTGACTGTGGTGTTCAATCACTAAGCTCCTCAACAAATCTCCCAAGCTCCTGTTTACGACCTCTATCTGTCCATCTGTCTGAGGATGATATGTTGAGCTAAAAGACAAACTTGTCCCTAACTTATTCCATAAGGTCCTCCAAAAATTCCCTATGAACTTGGTATCTCGATCAAAAACGATACTCCTTGGCAAGCCGTGAAGTATGACGACTTCCTTGAAAAACAGGTTCGCCATATGAGTTACATCGCTGGTTTTCTGGCATGGTATGAAATGTGCCATTTTTTAAAATCTGTCGACTACCAAAAAGATTGAATCATATCCTCTCTATGTCCTTGGCAATCCCAATATGAAATCCATGCTCACTGCGTCCCACGGCCTTTCTGGTATGGGTAATGGTTGATATAACCCTGTGTTCTGTCTTTTTCCTTTCGTGTGTTGACAAATTCTGCATCTGTCCACAAATTTCTTAACATCTGTCCTCATCCCTGGCCAAAAATATGAGCCATTAAACTTTGAGAATGTCTTATCATGACCGAAGTGTCTGGCCAATCCTCCACTGTGTTTTTCTTTCAGCAAATTCTCCCTCATGGAGCATTTTGGAATACATAGCTAATTTCCCCGGAATAATAACCCATCTTGGATCATGTATTCATCCCATTGGCTTCTTTCCATGAGAACTGGATTCTTAGATGCCTCATATGCCTCCTTAAAATCTGGGTCATCCCTGTACATTTCTTTGAGGTTATCAAAACCTAAAGTCTTGACTCTGAATTCCTGCATAAGCAAACATTTCCTGCTCAAAGCATCAACAACTTTGTTAGCAGTTCCAGAAATATGATTAATCACAAAAGTAAAATTCTGCCTGAATTCAACCCATTTAGCATGTTTTTGGTTCAATTCCTCCTGTTGAGTCACGAATTGTAAAGCATGATTATCACTGTACAAAACAAACTCATTAGGAACCAAATAATGTCTCCATTTCTTTAGCACTTGTATGACTACATAGAATTCTTTGTCATATGTTGAGTACTTAATCTTTGCTTCATTCAGTTTATGCGATCGGCCTATCGTCTTGTCTCAAGACCGCTCCAATTGCAAACCCACTTGCGTCACACCTAACCTGGAATGTCTTGCTAAAAATTAATATATCATCAAGATATACAATGACGAATTTCCCTATGAAATCCTTCAGGACTTCATTCATCAATCTCATGAAAGTACTGGGTGCATTCGTTAAGCTAAATGGAATAACAAGCCATTCATACAGCCCCTCATTCATCTTGAATGTTGTCTTCCATTCATCACCTTCTCTCATTCGAATTTGATGATACCCGCTTTTCAAATCAATCTTTGAAAAAAACTTTGCTCCACTCAAGCAATCCATCAAGTCATCCATCCTTGGCAATGGAAATATGTATCTGATGGTAATCTTATTGATCGCCCTTGAGTCTGTACACATTCTCCAGCCTCCGTCTTTCTTTGGGCTGAGCATTGTCAGAACAGCGCATGGACTCAAGCTTTCCCAAATCAATCCTTTGCCCATTAAGTCCTGGACCTGTCTCTTAACTTCTTCATTTTCCTACGGCGTCAACTTGTACGTGGATTTGTTTGGCAAACTGGATCTAGGTATAAGATCGATATGATGACTTATACTACTGATAGGTGGCAATGAACAAGGTAGTTCTCCCACTACTATATCAACAAACTCTCCCAGCAATTCCTGGATTTCTTCTGGTAAATCATCTATTCTTGTACTGGTCAAAACAATTTTAGGCTTCCTAACCACAATAAATTGTGTCTTCCTTCTTCTTAACCTCCTTAAGAATTTCCTTCCCACTCATGAGAAGTACAATGTTGCTCACCTCTGTTTTCATTTCTTGGTTCTTAATCGACAGCAACATCTGAGTCCTACCATTCTTCTCTAGGGTGTACGTGTTCTTTCTCCCATCATGAACCACGTTTCTTTCATATTTCCATGGTCTACCCAGCAATAGATGACAAACATCCATGGGAATGACATCACATAATATTTCATCCTTATATCCTCCTATTTTAAATTCAACTAAACACTGTTTAGTGAAATTTACCTGGTGTCCTTTTTGTAGCCACAAAACTCTGTATGGGCTTCGATGTGCAGCAGTCTCCAGCTCCATCTTTTCTACCATATTTGTAGATATAAGATTGTATGTGCTACCGTTGTCCACTATGACCTTGCATACCATGTCTTTGGTTTTGCAAGCAATACTAAACAGATTGTTCCTTTGGGTTGGGTTATCGGCCTCCTTCCCCAGATTCAAGAGAACATTTTGTATCATCAAAGATCTTTCATCCTCAGTGTCTTTTGCCTCGGCATTCCATCCTTGAGCTTCGGCAATGTGAGTTTCAACACCATCTTTCTTCTTATCTAGGCACTCATAGGATTTATGTCCGATTTTTCCACAAACAAAGCATTTCACTTCACCTCCTCTGCCTCTTCCTCTTCCTCTAGCTCGAGGAAAAGTATTTCTATTAGCATACTACCCTCTCTGTGAGCTTCCTCCTCTCTCATGTTGAGTTTGAGGTTTCTTCCCCTCTTCTTTAGATTTCTGAGTTTTGTCTTGGGCAATTGTTTTGCCTCTGGATTGACTTCTACCTCGGCCTCTTTGACCTTGTTTTCATCTCATCTTTCAGAGCCATCTGATAAGCATCTTCCACATTTTGAATGGTCATCATGCTCATCTCATCTTGAATGTCATATCGCAGACCATTCATGTACCTGGAAACTTTTTCATCATCGCTTTCCCGATGACCTACTCTGATGTTTATCTTGTAGAATTCTTTAGTGTATTCTTTCACTGACATCAACTTCTATCTCAAATTCTGCATCCTCCGAAACATAGTGATTTGATAATTCCTAGGTATAAATTTGGCTTTCATCTTTGCAACCATTCTATCCCAGCTCTTGATTTTCTGCTTGCCTTTGCAGCGTCTGTCAGCCTGCAGTTCATTCCACCATAGTGCTGCATGCCCTTTAAGTCTAGTGACGGCATGTTTGACATCCTTGTCTTCCTCGACATCCTCATAGTTGAAGTATTTATCTAGAGTTCTAATCCAGTCTAGAAGTTCTTCAACATCCAGGTTTCCCTCATACACTGGAATGTCCATTTTTTTTCTGGCACCTATCCTTGCAACATCCCTGAATAGGCATTCATCTGCAACATCTTCGAATGCAACTTATTCTTCTTCATTTCCAACTTCATTTTCACTTTCATCCTCGCTGATATCTCCAGCGTCAACTGTGTGCCTTTGTGTTATCTCCATTTCTCTTTCCCTTGTTGGATCAGGCATTGGCATTGGCCTGTCTCTTCTTCTCGGCGGCATAGCTGTAAAATGTTCCTCTTTTCTCTACTACAGAAAGAAAAGAACTTGTTCTGCAGCTATGATACCACAAATGATGCAGACCCCCGACCCTCGGGCCAAGATCCACGCAGGATCGTTCTAAATCTTCCCCTGAGTCTAATTGACTCTTTGATTTCCCCACAGGGAATACTTCACACACACACAAATAGGTGTATTCCACAGGTCCTTCTAAGTTATGCTTACGTGATCAAACACTGGCGTTAACTCCACAACCAACCCACAAATGTGATCGGGGCTTTCCTTTTCGGGATTTCGGATTTCATGATTTCGCGAATCCTATTGTCAATCCCCTTGTCTCTTCAACCTCAGAAACCCAAAACGTCAACGAGGGTTGACTCCTTCAATGCGTCGAACACATGCCTCTTGTTGCCACTTATTTCGGCTTTTCGTGACTTGAGTGATCGACCAACACTCGTTCCTCTTCCCTTATGATTTCTCGGTTTCTGAAATTTTCCCTTTTTGGTGAGATCGATGGTCTTTCGGGACTTTCGCTGAAGCACAACCACCTCTTTCGACTTTCGTCACACGTATCCTCTGACCAGTGCTTGGGACCCTACTTTCGGATTTTCGCTCTTCGCGATTTCGGGAGTTGCGTTGACATGCAACTCTGTCTCTTGACTTCCGGAACCCCAAAACCCGATTGGGGCCCAAAGATATTATTCCGCGACCTTTTCGGGAATTTTCTCCTTCGGCTCTTTGGGATTTTGCGAACCGGAAGTTTGAACTCTCGATTCCAAAAATCGCTGCCCCCTTTGCTTCTTGACACCCGAAGTGTTGAAATCCTGAAATTCCATGCCAAAGTCCTATCATGTTTCGCGACTTCGGGATTTTCACTCCACTATGTCCTGGCTCCTTGTCATCAGGACTCCCAAAATACCAAACCCTGAATTCCCGAAGTGTTGAAAATTCTGATATTCGTCTTCACACGCGATAATCCATTTCGTGATTCAGGAATTAGAGTGACCAAGGGTTTTGGCTTACACTCCGGACCTACGAAACCCAAAATTATGAAATGATCTAACGCTCAACTGACCATGATCAATGGTCCACATTGATTCTTGAAACCAAAATGATGGGTTCACCCAACTCCTAACCACCTTCCAGCTTCACTGGATCCTACGGTCCTCGCGACTTCGCAAGTTCTCCATGGTGAATCCTGACCATCTAATTCACTCCTCAAGAATCTCTGGCCAAACGGACTTGGCGTCCTTCCACTGAACTTAACTTCTACGTGATGATTTCTCTCCCCATCTTCCTTTGAACACTTTAAAGGTACTAACCCTCCTGATATTTCACTTGTGAACTTAAGTCTCCAAGAGAGATCCTGCTCATACTCCTTGCGGAAATCTTTCAAATAACCTTTGGTTATTTGAGTGCTCGACTCTATGCACTCTTTGCAACAGTAGTCCTTTCGCCTTCACCTTATTTGATAACTTCTAAGGCTTCAACTAGCCTATGCACACCTTGCATGGCTTTGTGCTTCACCTTCACTTCTGCTGGTATGAGAACAATGGTATCTTTCCTAATCTTTCTGAGATAAAACTCAGACTCTTGTCAACGCACACCTTGCGGACGTTTCACTTCACTCCTTGCATGAATTCTCGGGATGAGAAACAATTGAAACTCATTCTTCTCCTCTATCAGACTTCATACATTCAACATGAAATCATACACACAACATTGAAACAAATGCATAGCATAGAAACAAAGCAACTGCAAACATAACATTCAACAAATGTAAACAGTAAGCATCATAACACCATGAATATTGAGTCAAAGCTTCATATATTAACTCAAGTGCTCCTGTACATGGGTTCTTTTCTACAACTCTTAGCTTATGAATTCTGAGTAATCATCTAACATTACAATGATACAAGGGTGAGGGTGTCTATATCTGTTTTCCCTCCTACGCTTCTAAAACTTTCTAATCTCTTAATTCAAATCTACCTACTTTCATTAAACAGACTTAATGTCTATTACATCCGGGAGATGAGAGAAAAGCTCTCAAGATCTGTTTACAACATACAAGTATGTTTTCTTTAACTACTACATTAATATCTCCCATTAATTTTTCAAAAACATTTCAAAATGTGCAAAATGTGTGATGCGCTTTTCCAGCTGTCTTTCGCCTTTATGCTTTCTTGGCTGGCTGCTTATGATGCCCCTGCATCAGATGAATGATGGATATATGGATTTTTTATCCCACATTGTGGTGCCTAAAAGGTGATTAAGGATCTCCTAGCACTGGATACATGTTATGGTAAATCAATCCCTCTTACACTTCATTCACTTGGTTTTTTTGGGGTAAGACATGTTCCTTATTTATTGAATGAATATGTAGGGGTATTGTGGGATGCATCCCATTCCCAAAATTTAGGAAATGTAGTAGATGATAATGAAAGCACAACGAAAACGATCTCTAAATAGAGGAAGGTCATCTCTTTAGTTGATAAAATTAGAGAAAGTAAGATAAACAATAGGACTAATATAGTAAAGTTAAGGAATGAGAGGATGGATGTGGAAATAGACTAAGTAGGTGTAAATGAAAACACCCCACTAGTGTATGCAAAAACAATGTTGATAATAAATTTTTGTAACCAATAAAATGGGGAAAAGAACCTTGATTTATTGGATGGAAAAACTATTGAAGAGTAAGTAATGGTATGTATTAAAGTTTTATATGATGGAAAGAGGCTTTTTTACCTTTTTATTTTTCTTCCTTGATTTAATGAGAGATTCATGAGATGCCTTTGTTTATAGAACCTCTCTATCAAACACTTTCATTTGTACTACTTAGACCAATATTTTTTTGTAGATAAGTCAATTAATGAGCWTAACAATACTYTTWTGCAATAKTCTAGTTTTACAAAMAAATATRGTTMTGTGGGRGCTTTGTCRTGGCTCAATTTGTTGGTGCACATTATGTGGATATCACTAAAAATATCACCTACTTACCTAGGGAAATTATTCATGGTGTAGTAAAAAATTGCATGCATGATTAGGAGACAATTTCTTGGTGTGGGAACCCACTTCTATTATGATAAACAAGTCACTATTACACAATTTATTTGTAGTGGTGAAAACACTCTTTATTTATGTTATTGAAGTCTCTGTTTTGTAGTATCTTTCACAAATTTGAAGGAATCCTTCTATTACACTAATAGATTCTCTATTCTATAGTCACTTCATTATTTTGTAAACACTCTTCTATTAAGCTACACAAGGATCTATCCAATAGTTTATTTAATGGTCTTAAAGCAACTAGATTTCTGCTATAGAAATCATAGTTCCATAGTAGGGTCATTGTTCCGAAGCTTCCTTCCCTCAACTACACAAATATATTTCATAGTAGCATGAACCCTATAGTAATGGATTGAAGTCAATTTCCCCTTCTTACACCATTTAATTACCATGAGTGGAAATCAAATATGTTATTTTTTTTAGGAGTAGAGGCCTATTTAGAATCACGATGGGAGTTAAATTTGAACCTATACTAGATGATGAAAATATGAAGTGGTTTAACAAATGTGATGAATCTTATGGTTTATTATGTCTCTCCATCTCTCTTGATCTTATTTTCCACATTAAATTTGGTAGTTCACCCAATCAAATCTAGACTACTTTGGAAGGATTGTTTGGGAAGCATGATGTGTTAAGAGGACACCACCTGGAGAAGGGGATCAACATATTGAGCCTAGGAAGTTTTGAAACTGTCCAATAATTTCTCACCAAGTTAAAATATTGAGGCTACAGTTGAATTTGTGTAGGATTTACAAGGAACATGAATAATTTGTTCTGTCCATTCTTGCCAAACTTGGACCCAATTACTCTATTTTCATTTCCACATTCCATGCCACCAAGAATTCTTTTAGAACTGCTTGGAAGATGGAATCCCTTCATGATTTTGCTATTGTGTTGACTAGGGAGAAAGATAAGTTTATACACCTGTGTTATTTAAAGAAATCCAAAGAACATTACCTTGCTACAAATTGGGTCACTAAGGAGTACTCGAAATCCTCAAATAATGTTACAAACAAAATCAGAGAAATAAAGATACAAAAAATTACCATTAACAAGGGGAAAAAATTGAGAGCTATCAAAGTTCTGGAGCTAGTTCGCAGTGATCTAATGGGTACATTTCCTTGGTCTTTTTTTCTAGTTCGCTTGGTTGGGATTTTCCTTCCTATAGCATTTGTTTCCTAAAGAAATGTAACATAGGTGTTGAAAAAACCAAGCATTCATGTACAAATTGTTAGCTATTGAAAATTTAGGGCTTCCGACCAATGGGATTCTACAGGAATATTGGTCTCTACCACCAATATATTTTACTCACTTACCGATGATTTTGGCGGCATTGCTTGAGCTAGGGCACCTCTTTCACTTGAGCTAGGGCTCCTCTGTCTCCAATGTAGCATCTTCGGCTCTCCTTTGTCTCCAATGTCATAGCTTCGACTATGCTCTGGATATAATGTGGTGAGGTGAGATAGGGTATCAACACAAAGTTCGATCGATAAATGAATATTGGACTGAGGTTATATGATGAGGCGATCAAAATGCGTCGGTGATCATGAGGTGAGGCCATGGGTGCGAGAGTTAACAACGGATTGTTTTTTTTTTTTTTGGATATATATATATTATAAATAATATATAATTTATATTATATAATACAACATTATACAACAATGTAATTAATGTTAATTATACAACTATACAATTATACAACAATGTTATTATGTTAATTAATGTTAATTATATCTCCAATGCCTAAATTAGAAACCCTCCCATATCGTTAAGGCATGAGAATAGTCTATCCATGACAAATTTCAGTGCTTACAGAAACTGTTTGAAAAAAATTCAACATTGGCCCCATTCGCAGGTCCATGTTGCTGGTGTTTAGTCCTCATGCAATTTTCGTTCCTCCTTCATTGTTCCTCATTCCTCATTCCTTGACCATGGTGTAGTTCCCAAGATCCATTATTTTTGTACAAAATTACATACTAATGGCATTAAATTATCAACGAACTTTTTCCGTCGATAGTATAGCAAATTCGTCACAAGATTATTTACATTCGTCTCTCTTGGGACGATATCAAATGATTCTTGGATTCATTTCATATTTGGTTTACCAACTTGAACTCTCAATTTGATACTTTTCACACTAGCTGGACCTTCAGTCAAATACAAATATGAAACTTGGAATCATTAACATATCTACTAGAACATATGAAAAATAGGGTTTATGGTTTCCATG
>ML786680.1:47517-67711 GCA_009831015.1 Picea engelmannii
AATATTTGACGATGGTAACAAAAATTCACCTAACAATCTACAACATAACAAACAACTAGTTAATGTGAGAATATTAATCATAAAAAATGCATTCTTATTTTACACATTAATTAACACTAAAAACAAATATAAAAAAATCAACAATTATGTACATTTTGAGATGAAACATATTACATACCTTAGTATTTGTGTCATACAAGTGTTCGACAAATTATTCATAACCTTTAAGTTCACCAACAACAATGTAGCAGAGAGAAGATTTTCTCTTGATCCTTCATAAAGTCGTTTATTTTCCTTTTCTAATAGAGGTTCATCATAAATACCAGCATTTTCTCCATCCTCATCCGGCTGCGAAAATAAATCTTGGATCATTTGATTTGTCCCATCATATTCTTCCATGGGATCATTAACTTGATTTGTCCCATCACCTTCTTCCATGAGATCCTCATTTTCTTGCTCATGATGATGTTCCTCAGCTTGTACAACATCATTTCTACTAATACTTGGTGCAATATTCTGCGGAAAGCTAGAAGGCAACTCTAACTTTATAATTACAAAAAATCATGCAAAATTAGTGTATACTATAACAAAAATTCAAACAATATATATACATATATAAAATGTTATATAAAATTGACAAAATAAAAAAAGATAATGAATATATAACTAATTACCATGGGACGATATTCATTCGATCCGCCATCAATGTGACCATATTTCCTACAATGTTTTGTAGCTGTTGCTATTAAAATTCTTACGGGACGTCTGAGGAAACATTTTTTACAAGGGAAATAACATCTACCATGACCCTTTTCACCCGCTTTACTTTTTTCCCCACCTCTAACAACATTCTGCGACATTTTCCCACACAAAAATACCCTTTCGAAACCATCGTTGTTATAGCAAGATTGTCACAACATATTTAAATCATCAAATATTTATAGGCCAATTTTAGGTCACTATCATCGCAATTGCAACGATAGTGACCTAAAAAAAAAAAATTTCCACCTATTTATTTTAGGTCATTTTCAACGGTAAATTTTAACTAAATTATTATGGTCAACGTTCATCGCAAGAGTGATGGACAATCTACAGGCAT
Organism: Picea engelmannii; assembly: GCA_009831015.1. Classification (NCBI taxonomy): domain Eukaryota; kingdom Viridiplantae; phylum Streptophyta; class Pinopsida; order Pinales; family Pinaceae; genus Picea; species Picea engelmannii. The sequence continues at coordinate 48,617 of ML786680.1, forward strand.
CGCTTGTGAGATGAACATTGACCATAATAATTTAGTCAAACTGTAGGCATTGAGATTGCAATGAATACGGGGTAGATTTAGAAAAGATGAACTTTTTCTCTTGCATGTTGCGACAAAAGAGTACTTTCGTCACAAGTGGTCATCACAAATTTTGCAATATGTAGTAGTGTAAATTGCAATCAATCACTTATCAAGGAATTACATAAGGAAATTCAGAGATATGGAAATACAAAAGAAACACACAACTCAAACTGAATGAAAATTAGAATCCATGTATGCACTTGTATTAATACTCAAAAAAGGAGAGTTTTCTCTATTACATCCGACAAGAAGCATCCCTCAATAGATCTTGAATCTATGTACTTATACAAAAACTGTCACAACCTAAAATGGTTGGACTTCATACAATATTTGATTAAAATAGCATATATTTGAATAAGACAATAGTGTGTAAAATATGATGAGCTTTGTTGGAGTCCTCCTCTGTCTCTTCACCTTCTTGGCAAAAATGCCTATTTTCCTTAGTCCTTTAGGCTGAACACAAAAGTCGTACAGACTCCTTAATAATCCAACATACTTTCTTGGTCATTTTAGTTTTGTTTCCACCTGTCCCTCCAGATATGTTCAGCAATGCAATGGATCATAGTTGAGATCAGGGAGGAAGGATAATCAGATGAGTAGCACTGCATGGCTTGTCAAGGAATGTATAGCGTGCATAAGAAAAAGTAATTGTTTGTGGGAAGAATGACAATGGAACAAGTGTATGATGATGAATTAGGGATAAGTGGATATTAGAATGTGAGTGAATGAGATAAGTGGTTGTAGGAAGGTGAAAGGTAGGGAGGGTAAAAAGAAAGGGAATTGTGCATGTTTTCTTATTTGCTTCCAGCTATGATTTCTTTTCATGTTCTATACATTGGTTGCATCCATCCAATAATTCCACCACGAACCTTGAGGGCTCAATTGTTTCATTTACCTCAAAAGTGAATAATTTCCTTTCTACCCAAGGCAACTTTTCTTGGATCAATTTTACTTCCTGAGTTGTGGCTTGGAACTTTGAGCTTGGACTTACTATCCATTTATTGATCTTAAGAATATCAATTTGGCTCATTTCTTGAATGGTTGTTAGAATTTCTTCTTTGCTCTTTCTGGAATTCTGTTGGTTCATTTCAATATCAATTTGGCCCAGGGATTTTGAGATATTACTTCCCTCAAAATAAATTATCTTCTTGTCTAATGATGAAAATGCTTCCAGGAAAGCATCCTTTACCTCCCTGACTAATCTTTTGCTTTCTGCCAAAAAAATTTCCCAGACCTTCAAGGCCATATCACCTTGTAATTTTTCAAAAGGTGAGAGCAGAGGAAAATCAGAGACACTATCTTTATGAACCAATATAATAGATTCTTGAAACCTAGCTCAGGATGAGTGAGATTCTCTTTCCTTGAAATAGATTTCCTTCAGAGAAAGGTCTACTTCCTGGTAGCACTTTTGGATGGCATCTACCTTCAAAAAAAGGTCCTGCTGGGCAATTTCCAGCTTCTCATTTATTTGCAGTGCTTGAGTTTGGAAGGCCGAGATATCTATCGAGGTACCTTCGGTTAGGTCCAATATAGCTTGCAATTATTTTATCAATTCATCGCGCTAAGTGACCAATCCTCGGTTGGATTTTGAACTCTGATGGAGCTCCTCAAGGTTGGCCTGAAGTTGTTGGATTTGTTGTCGATCATGAGCTCTGATTTGCTCGAAGTATTGACTCATATTGTTCCTGATAGTCTATTCCATGGCATGTATTTCACTTTGCAAGTGCTCTACCAATAGGCACTTATGTCGCATTTGTTCGACCAAATTACCCACAGACAATTGATTGGCAGTGGCAAAAGCACCTAACGAATATGCAACTTCTTTTGTGAATTCTGGATCATCTCGATCATTCCTGTCATACACCATTCTCTACCTTTTAGTTATCACTCCATATTTTTTGTGTGATTCCCTTTTCACGATGACATTCCATTTTATACTAAAGAATAAATCCGAAAGAGGCATCTCTTTGGGCAAGATGGGGGTAAGATCATCTACAAAAACAATTTTAGAATTAGGATTTCTGAAGCTGGATTACAGAGGTGTCAATGATGTAATGGGAGTACCAATATCCATAGACTTTTGTTGTTCTGTTGTATTTGAGGTGCTAGTAGGGGTAGTTGGTGACAAAGGAGGCACATTTTGTCCCTGCTTTAGGAAAGCTTCGATTTGAGCTTTTTCCTGGGGGCTTAGTTCGCCTGACAATGTTGCTTCTAATTTTTGTGTCAATACCTCTGAGCTCTTCGGGGTTTCCTCAACTTTATGTTTACTAGAGTGACTCGATTTAGAACCTGTAGGCCTGGCTTGCTGAGAAGGGGGAGTGGCTATTTTCTCTCCTTGTAGTACCTTTGGTAGATTGTTTCGCCTGTGATTTTGAAAACTGATAAAACCAGCTTGTTTTTCTAGAGGCGGGATTTGGAAGATGTCCTGCACCTCCTCATAAGATCTAACTCCCCTGAATATTTCGTCATATGGGGAGTTTTTGTGCATATATCGTTTCATGTTGAACTGGGTTAGGTGGTTTTCCACAATATTACATGGATCATGTCTTTTGAACTCGATGTCAACCAATTTGACATCTTCATAGTCATAGCCTCCACTTTGGAATGACTGAAATCCAGTAATGAAAACATGCCAACCTGAATAGGGAAAGTCAACCATACCTTTTTTTTTATGCCTTCATCTCTTTGGTGATGCCTCTTGTTACTGTTTGGTAGGCCACTTCTCTGCATACCAGTCGGTCCGATAAAAATTGTGGTAGATCATGGGGAGGAACTGAGCACCCAAAAACCTTGATGTAGGAGAAGTTCTCCTCAATAAACCAATTTTCTAGCTTACCCAGGTTTCCCATAATCTTATCTAAAATTTGAGGAGGTGGGTGGCTATACAGGGATATATGAATAGGAACCACAACATTGTGACATATTTCATAAAATAAATCCTTGCCTTTTTCTTCCCATAGTTTGGAATGGTAGAAATGAATGGGCTCGACACTGGTAGAGGTCTAGCTCCAATTCATCAATGGAAAAGGTGTCATGAAACAGATGGCGTCCATGATATATGATGACATGTAAAAGGGGGTAGGATGTCCTTTTGACTTCGCTATTTTATATTCGGAAATCCCTTTGGCCAAGTTATCAAACAAAATTTTGGCCCAATTGAAAGTGAAACCCTCTGCTACCTCGTGCATCATGGATATCCATTCCACAGAGAAATGCGTAGGTCTCTTATTCCCAAACAATCGACACAGCATCATGGCTACATATACCATATGAGATTCCAAAGACGTTGTGTCATATATACCATGAGTGTCGATTCTGAATCTATCCGGGTGCCCCCACCAATATTTGATTATATCAGGACAATTCATGGCGTACTGTATGCACTCTTTTTGCTCGAACTCCAGAATGAATGAAACATTGAATGTATATCTAGGATTAGGGGAGCGTTTATACATTACTTGCATATATTTTGGTCGGAAATATCCGACATCGACCTTCTAATGGTTGACGATGCTCCTGGTCTGGACGTCAACGCGCTCCAAGGCCCATCTTATCATGTCGTTATAAGGCATGAGCCTCAGTCGTGCCGCTATTTTTTGCAGGTCTGAATGTGATATATTTCTAAGTTTAGTTGTATAAGTGTCTTCCTCTTCTTTGACAGAGTCCTCTAGATAGTTAATGATTTCACGCTCTAGAATCTCGAACACCTGCATCCAAGTTTTAACAGTGTTTGTGGCTTGCGGCATGTTGTCCGACAAAACATCCGCATTTGGGTTTGAATCCTTGCCCACCGCATCAATATTTTTCGTGGCACCATAACTTCTAAGGAAACAGAGTGAATTTACCTGTTGCAGAGAAAATCCGTGAGTCTTTCAAACAGATAAAACTTGCTAATTGCAGAAGGTGAAAATGAATTCGAAATCGAAGAGATTTTATTCAAAAAAGATTCATCAATTTTCGTATAGCTTCACTGATGGAAAATTTATTAACGTTGATGGGAAAGTCTACCTGGCAGTCCGCAATCCACGTTTGAATCAATATCCTTAACTAGTCATAAATTCCATCAATTCTTTGACGGTTCACGTTCGGGAATTTTCGATGTGAGAGAGTGGGAACCTCTCTAATATCGAATCCACGAAAATATTAATCTCTGAATAATCACTTGTAAAACTTTAATTAATCATGTTTAAGATGGTGCGTTAACTTCAAGCGTTTTGAGGGTTCGGACTTCGGTGACTTTTCATGTATCTCGAGAGGGAATTCCCAAAACCCGAAGCACGAAGAAATTAATTCTCTGGTAATTGATTTTAAGTCCTAATTAACTGCATTTAACTTGGAGTGTTTCAGAAGTTCGGACTTTGGAAATTTTAGAATACCATTCAGGGGAAACATCCAAAATCCGAACTACGAAGTCATTAATTATATTTTGATCATGATTAAATTATTTAACGTTTAATACTTCGACATTTTGATATTTTGGTGATTCATGAATTCATTCTTTGTTAAAATCCCAAAGTATCATCTCCCATAGTGACGTGTCATAGACTAGGTCATTCTGACCTGTCAAGAAAAGGGAGGTGCCACGTGTCACTTGGCATCGTGTGAATCCTCCAATGAAAATGTCAAAAAAGGGTGCCACATGTCAACTCAAGAAAGACTTGAAAGGTACATGTGTCTTACGTCTTATGCCTTTAAAAAGGTTTAGGAAAAGTTGTGAGCAAACACCTTTGGGTTTCTAAGTTTTTATTGTTAAGACTTATTGAAACATCTGAAGCGCAGAGCTCTAAAGTGACCGTTAGAGATTTACCTCTTTAAAATTCAGGGGACTCCAAAACTACGGAGGTATTAGGATCATTCAATCAAAAGGAAAAACTCATCAACGATGGATATTGTGTGTGCCTTATTATTAACCAACCACCGAATGAATTTGATTTAAAAATAAAATGTCATTTACCAATTTTCTGTTTTCTTTGGGTAGAATTATAATTTTATGACATGAAAAGTATAGGGCTCAAAAGTTTAGAATTGTATGTGTTCCAACATAAGCTCCATATGGGGATCACATCTCCCTGTAAGACACGGAAGAACAATAGACCGAGTGCTTTTATTGGGAAAATGGAGTCATTATTGCATTTCTGGGAAACACTTTTAGGAGTTAATCATATGGATAAAAATTGAACTTCAACCGAATCTTAGAAAACCTTCAAAACACCCATGATCATTGATCTCAAGTTAGGCTATTTAAAATTTCCCTTTCCTAAAACTGAATTCGTATCTGTTTAATATAATCAAAATGACTTTAACCGAAATATCAGACTTCGACCAACTTCGTTCACATCAAGGTTAAGTATATGTAACAATTTACTTAGGGAATCCCTCGTTGGTTCAGAATGTAAATATTACCGGAAAGAGAATTAGATGTCAGAGTATGTTTTGTAGATATGTATGACATCCATACATATATCATAGATATTTCTTCACTACCAACGAGCATGTTCAGTACCCCGATGAAGTTATCTACTTCTCCCATTGAATTTCCTTTCACCACTTCAATTAGCACTTTCACATTTTGCTGAGATGAGGGCAATCATTACATGAATTTCCTTTCATCATCTCTTTGGACAAGATGGGGGCAATCAAATTATGAATTTCCTTTCACCATCTGTCTTTTATTTTAATATTTTTAAGTGGAGGCAATTAATCTGTATGTATAATACAAGGGATGATATCTGCTTAACATTTTAACAGGAAGGTCTGTCACAATTTTTTTTTAGATATACTCTGAAACTATTTTTCTCCCAATATTCAATACACCTTCGCCTATAAGGAATATTTTATAGGGATTTTTATTTTCAGGGATCGACCTTGAGAAAATTGGTCAAATTAAAATCCGATAGAAGAGCTAAAGTTATTAGTATTATCCTAGTCATACTTTCTTTCAATTAAAATCAAAGGAACATAAATATTTTCACCTAATCTTGTTTCAGAGATATGTTTTTAAGTTTTCAGAGTCAAGGTGCAATTCTTTCTTTCTATGAAGACCCAGGAAAGGTAGTGAAAATTAGAAGAGAATAAAATCTCAGGGATAGGAAAAATAATAATAGAACGAGGACTCAGAGGGCCAGACACAAAAACATCTCATTCTCACACAAGTTTTTTTATTGATTCTCGAACTTCCTTTAAAGCCCTTTTTATTCTTATTTTCTTGTATTTCATTTTTTATTTCATTTTTATTTCATTCGAATAAGGTTGCAGAATTGATATGTAATTTTATACTTTTCTGATCCTTGATCAGGTGACGATATCTATATGAGTGAAACCCCCTTTACATATGATAAGATTTCCTTAAAATTTTAGTTTGAATCTAGTGGGGTAGGAGTTCATACCTCGGATTTCCTTTGTATTTTCAATCAAGCAGATCATTAATTTATCACATGTTTTGAGAGAAAGCGAATGCTTTGAAAACTGAGTGTTGGATTCCAATGCATCCTTATCTCTCGTCTAACAGTAAGTATTCTGCATGGGGACAAAATGGGAGGTGTCAGAAAATTCCGCAGAATAGAGATGGTATGTGATACAGACACTTTTATATTCTTCTTTGATGATAACAAGTATACATGGTTTATTTACAACGAACTATAAAATGACTGAGATAATTTACAACAGAAAGGAAAAAATTGCAATTTGAAAAACAAAAACGGATGTCGATCCAAACTGATATATAAAATGGGAATCTGAAATATGACTACTGCATAAAATGTTTTAGGTAATGCCCATTGATAGGAGTGTCAATAATTTTTCTATCGAGATTTTCCAGTAAGAAGGAATTTTTCCCCTCAGCAGCTGCAAGTCTAAATGGTCTGAAACAAAGATGGTCGAACATGCCATGTTTTCCCACATATTATTTCCTAGTGTCCCACTTCAAAACTAGATCGTCAGGGAGAAACTCCCTATCTTTAGATTTTTTATCGAAAAGGGCCTTCATATTATCTTGGTACTTTTGAAGTTTATCGTCTACTTCGGCCCTATTTTGTTGAACTTTGATTATTTGATTTATCCTTCTTGTAACATCGTTTGGCTCTTTGTTTTCATCTTTCTAGAGCTTCATCATAGGAAGAGAAAGATTGATAGGAAGGACAACGTCAGTACCATAAACCAATTGGAAAGGGGACATACCTATTGATTTCTTGGTGCCGATTTGTTTTTCCCATAAGGCGTATTTCAGGTGGATGTGCCAAGCCTTTTTATTTTCTTTCAATACTTTTTTTATTATAGTCATCAGGCTCTTGTTAGACTATTTGGTCAACCCATTCCCCTAAGGATAATAGGCTGTAGAATTTCCTAACACAATGTTGTATTTTTGGTATAAATCGACCATTGCCATAGATTTGAAATCTTGGGTGTTGTCAGTGACTATTTTTCGAGGACAACCAAATCTCGATAGGATGTTCTCTTTCAAGAAGTTTATTACTACCTGTTAACGCTCTGTAAATTCCCAGAGGTTGTCAGGGTAAAAGAAACTTACAAGAGGTAACTTTATCCAACCACTTCGAAATTGGAATATAGCCCTACCAGTTTCAAAGAGGGATCTCTCTGCATGATTTAGCTATGCTTTAACTTTAATATATTAGGCTAGTTATATAAAATAAATAAAATTGAAAGGGTTTGTTGTTTGTGTTAAGTTGGCTGAAAAGGTTTTACGCCTCCATTGGGATATGGGGTCTGTATTATAAAGATATATATCCAAACAGAAAATAAAAGATTATTTTCACAGGGAAAGATAATGCATTCAATGGATTCTTTAGTAGTAAAGTGATGAATAGAAGAAAATATGAGAGTATCAATTAAAGCAAAGAAGCATTTAAGAATTTCTTCACTGTAATATCAGAAAGATAAACATAAAGATCTTTCAAAGCTGAAACAGGGTATACAAAGATAAATCCTGCAACATGTGTTACTTTTAAAAGATTAGATTAGAAAACAAATGACAACTGAAGGAGAAGAAAATTTAACATAGAAAAGAAAACATCACCAATGAATGACACGCGAGAATCCTGTGAAACGTCTCTTTGTATTACTGGAAGATCTCTTGATAAAAATTACAATCTTTCTAGCTTACAGGGCATAAAGATCAACCCTTAGTACTTCAAAGTTTGAAGTATTTATAATCAAAATTACATACGGTCCTGTCATTAAAGATCAGGACGTGGCAAATCTAAATTTAGCTAACTAACTTAACAAGATATGAAAATTCAGGAACTGTTTGATGATGTGTTGAAACTTCATGCTGATTTCTGGGGTGATTCATTGGTGAGGCCTTTGCACGACCTCGTTTGACTAGATAGCTGACTAGGATTGGACACCCCATCGACTACTCAATCAAATTGCAAATCTCTTCCCATCGAAGGTGATTGGGAACGACGACTTTGAGTAATCTTTGGTATACTTCATCCATCTCTGTGTACTTGGAAAAAGTTGGCTTGATGATGAAGATGTACCAGATCTCATGTTGTATGTTGATGTCTAACTGTAAAGCATCTAAGAATGCCTTTCCTGTGATACTGCCTTGTATTCCTAAGAATTTTGAGCTATCCTTAGCCACAGTGGCTAGTTTCTTTTTGTAATCGGCAAGCGTCATTAACTTGTCATTTATAACTCTCAGACCAGGAAGGCCTTTCTTCTGCAGAGCTTCAATCTAGCTGAAAAATCTTTGTACTCCTGTGTCCATGGTCTGGACCTTTTCCTCCAGCTGTAGCATCAATCCTCTCTTGGTCAGGACCCACTTGACCTCAAGGATGGTCTCTGTCCTATCTTCTGATATAGGAGCATCGCCAACGTCAAGCGAGCGTGGGCATCGCCAACACATTTTGGCATGTGATAAATCGTTTGAATGATTTTGAAGTGGATACACCAGACTTAAATGAGATAGTTAAAGAGAGGTGTACTTCTTGATTTTTGAACATACCTTGAGCGTCCCACTCTCATCTGTATTAGGTGAAGGCATTTAAGTTAATGAATGAAAGTAGGTAGAATTGAATTCCTAGATTAGACAGTTTTAGGAGTGAAGAGGGAAACAAGATATAGACACCCTCCCTTGTATTATTGTAACAATAAGCAACATTATGAGAGAGCAGGGAGCATAGGAGAGAAGAAGAAGAAACTGTGTAGAAGAACCCATGTATAGAAATTATGTGATTAATATATGAAGTTTGATCCAGAATCATGGTGTCCAAATACTTTCTTTGTATGCATGAATTGAATGTTATGCTCATGATTGTTTACTCTCTGTTATGCAATTTTCTTTGGTGCGTGAATGTTTGATTTCATATTTAAATGTCTAAAATCTGAAGAAAGGGAGAGTGAGGAATGAGTTTCAATTGTTTCTCTGCCTGAGCAAGAGTTTTCCTGCAAGGAGTGCAGTGAAATCGTTCACAAGGTGTACGTTGACGGAGGTCAGAGTTTGTCTCTGCAAGCTCAGGAGAGATAACATTATTCGCATTCTCGCAGAAGTGCAAGTTGAGCATAAGAGTCGTGCAAGGAGTGCGCAAGCTGAGTGAAGTCTCAGTGTTCGCAAACTGAGCAAAATTGTTGAAGGACTACTGTTGCAGGGAGTGTGTAGAGTCGAGAGACTTCAATTCTTTGAAGTAATTGAAGGATCCACCACAAAGAGTGCGCGTGGGAGTCTTCTTTAAGACTCAGAGTTGGAGGAAGCTCAGGAAGGATAGGGTCTTCGTAGTTGTCGCAGAAGAGCATAGGAGGTTTAGTATCTTGAATCGTTCAAAGAGAAGGCGCAGCGATGTTGTTGCAGGAAGGAGAAATTTCATGGAAGAACATCGTGTTCATTTCACAAAAATTGTCAAAGGAGCTTTGGACGGTTGGAATTCTTTGAGAAGAATTCGCGAAGTCACAAGAGCCATCAGATCTTGCGGAGGAGCAAGGAGGTTTACGGAGAGTGTATTTTTCATTTAAGTTCAGGGAAGAACAGGGCCGTCAGATCACTCACATATTTTGCATCTCGGGTTTTCGGGAGGTGAAGGGTCGAAACCTTTGTAGCGAGACTCGTGAGATCGCGAAAAGGAGAAGTCTTGAGATAGCGAAGGAACCTGAACCATTTGCTAGAAGGAGGACACGTGTCGCGAGATCACCCGTATCAGGGACTCAAATATCATAGGTCCGAAAGAGAAGTTTTCCAACTTCGCGAGTGGTGAAACTGTGAGATAATCATAACTGTCTGTTAGGAGGAGGACAGGTGGCAGAGATCTAGAGATCTTGCGAGCTCGAAAGTTCATAGGGTGAGAGCCCAAGGATTGAGCTCTCAAAGTCACGAGAAGTGAAGTCGTGAAGCCGCAAAGTGCCGAGAGCTAGCACGAGGGACACGTGGAAGAACTACACGGTGGGCCCAGGAAGTGGACCAGCAGACACACGTCAAATATTCGGAGGAGTCAACACCCTAATTGACCTCTCGCGTCTCGGGGACTTGGGAGAAAAGAGAATGAAAGTTTGAGCCCTCGACTCGCGAAGTCGCGAGAAGTGAGAACAAGAGGAGAAAAGTCAAATCTCGCCTCTCGGGGGTTCGGGAAAGAAGGTGACAAAGTTTGAACCTTTGAACTCGCGAAGGAATGAGAGGCGAAAGGCACTAGTGCTTAGCCTAGCCAGTGGTCGTGTAAATAGGGCGATGACAGAGGGAGAGTTGTACCCATTTCACGATCTTGGTTATCACGGGATCACAGAGGAAGAGTCGGAGGTCACGAATCATGAACTTGCGAGATCGCGAGCCATGAGAAAGAACCTATGGATCGATTAGAAAGGGGATTCCAGAAGAGAATCTGAAAGAGCTGATTCGGCTCGAAGGGCATATAGAAAGATCATGTGAGCGGATCTTGGTCCCGAGGGGACAATAGGGTCTGCATCAAGTGGTATCAGATCTTGGCTCTGTTTGTATACTTCAGACAGGGAAAGAGAGAAAGGAAGATTCACCATGCCGCCGATAATAAGGGATAGGCAAACACCCAATCCACCAGAGGATAGGGAGATGCCGAGAAGAAGGGGTAGGCAGATGCTAGATCCAACCATAGAAAGAGAGATGTGTCATTTATGCGCCAGACTTGAGGACATGGAGACAACATAGAGATGCACATCCGGTGCTGGGGATCTTAGTGATTCCGAAAGTGAAAATGAGGTCGACCATGAAGGAGAAGAGGTCACAATAGAAGATGCAGCAAATGAACGCCTGATTAGGGCTGTTGCAAGAATGGGTGCTAAGGAAAAAATGGACATTCCAGTATATGAAGGAAATTTGGATGTTGAAGAGCTTCTAGACTGGATTAGAGCTCTGGACACATATTTTAACTATGAAGATGTCGAGGAAGACAAAAAGGTCAAACATGCTATCACAAGATTGAGAGGACATGCAACATTGTGGTGGGATGAGCTACAAGCTGACAGACGTTGCAAAGGAAAGAAAAAGATCAAGATTTAGGATAGGATGATCGCAAAGATGAAGGCGAAATTTATTCCCAGGGACTACCAAATTACTCTGTTTCAAAGAATGAAGAATTTGAGACAGAAACTGATGACAGTGAAGGAGTACACTAAAGAATTCTACAGGCTGAACATTAGGGTAGGTCATCGCGAAAGTGATGATGAAAAGGTTTCCAGATATATGAATGGTCTGAGATACAACATTCAGGATGAGATGAGCATGATGACCATCTGAATGGTGGAAGATGCTTATCAAATGGCTCTAAAAGCTGAAGACAAACTGAGCCGAAAGTAGGGTCAGAGAGGCCGAGGCAGAAGTCAACCCAAAGGAAAATTAGTTGCCCAAGATAGAAATCAAAAACCCAGGGAGGACTGGAAGAAACCTTAGACTCAGACTGAGAGAGGTGGATGTTCACAGAGAAGGCAGTATGTTGATCAGAAAGGAGAGTATGTTGATAACAACATTTTTCCTCGTACTAGAGGTAGAGGAAGAGGAAGAGGTGGAGTGATAAAATGCTTCACATGCGGGAAGGTCGGACACAAGTCTTATGAATGTCCAGACAAAAAGAAAGAGGAAGGAGAGACTCACATTGCTGAAGCATAGAGGCGGAATGTTGAGGCAGAGGATGTTGAAGGCGGAAGATTGTTGATGATGTGAAAGGTTCTCTTAATGCCAGAGAAGGAGGTGGAGAATCCAGTGCAAAGGAACAATCTTTTCTGGACTACTTGCAAAACCAAGAACAGGGTATGCAAGGTCATTGTGGACAGTGGTAGCACAAATAATCTTGTTTCTATAGATATGGTAGAAAAGCTGGAGATGGAGACTATTGAACATCCGAGCCCATACAGAGTTTCATGGCTACAAAAAGGACATCAGGTAAATGTCACTAAACAATTTTTAGTTGAGTTTAAAATAGGAGGGTATAAAGATGAAATACTCTGTGATGTTATTCCCATGGATGTTTGTCATCTATTGCTGGGTAGACTGTGGAAATATGACAGAAATGTGATTCATGATGGGAGGAAGAACACATACACCCTAGAGAATAACGAGAGAACTCACATGTTGTTGCCGATCAAGGACAAAGAGGTGAAACCTGAAGTAAGTAACACTGTACTTCTCATGAGTGGGAAGGAACTTCTTACAGAGATTAAGAAGAAGGAGGAACCACAATTCATTGTGGTCAGGAAGCCAAAAATTGTTTTAACCAGTACAAGGGTAGATGATTTACCAGAAGAGGTTCAGAAATTGTTGGAAGAGTTTGTTGACATAGTAGTGGACAAAATACCTCGTTCGTTGCCACTGATCAGAAGTGTGAGTCATCATATTGATCTCATACCCATAGCTAGTTTACCAAACAAATCAATGTACATATTGATGCCATAGGAGAATGAAGAAGAGATAGGTTCAGGATTTAATGGACAAGGGGTTGGTTAGAGAAAGCTTGAGTCCATCTGTTTTTCAGACAATGCTCAATCCGAAGAAAGACGGAGGCTGGAGGATGTGTACTAACTCGAGAGCGATCAACAAGATAACCATCAGGTAGAGATTTCCATTGCTAAGGATGGATGATTTTATGGATTGCTTAAGTGGGGCCAATTTTTTTTCAAAGATTGATTTGAAAAGTGGATATCACCAGATTCGTATGAGAGAAGGTGATGAATGGAAGACAACCTTCAAAACTAACGAAGGGTTGTATGAATGGCTTGTTATGCCGTTTGTCTTAACAAACGTTCCAAGTACCTTCATGAGGTTGATGAATGAAGTCCTGAAGGATTTCATCGGAAAATTTGTCATTGTGTATCTTGATGACATACTGATTTTCAGTAAAACAAAGGCAAAGCATCTGAAACATTTAGCTACAGTGATGAAGAGGCTACAACAAGAGAAGCTGCTGATAAGTATGAAGAAATCTACATTCATGAAGATAGAGCTCATTTATTTGGGTTTTGTTATTTTTGCAGATAAGTTGAGGATGGATCCAGATAAGGTGGAGGTAATTAAGAATTGGCCATCACCAAAGAGTATATTTGAGGTGACAAGCTTTCATGGATTAGCTAGTTTCTACAAGAAGTTCATCAGGAATTTCAGTGGAATTAGTGCACCGATGATGGACATAGTGAAGAAGAGACACAAGTATTTTCACTGGACAGAAGAGGCTGAGAAAAGATTCAATTTATTGAAGAAGAAAATCACGGAACAACCAATTTTGGTGTTGTCGGATTTCAAAAAGACATTTCAAGTAAAATGTGATGCAAGTGGATTTGCAATAGGGGCAGTCTTGAACCAAGAAGGCGGGCCGATAGAATACTTCAGTGAGAAGCTGAATGAAGCGAAAGTGAAATACTCCACGTATGACAAGGAGTTCTATGCTATTATCCAGGCATTGAAGAAGTGGAGACACTACTTAATCCCGAAGGAGTTTGTCTTATACAGTGACAATCATGCTTTGCAATTTTTGACTCAATAGGAGAAGTTGAATCAAAGACATGTTAAATGCGTTGAATACATGCAGAACTTTACTTTTGTAATTAAGCATATTTCTGGAACTGCTAACAAACTTGTCAATGCTTTGAGCAATAAATGTTTGTTGTTGCAGGAGTTCAGAGTCAAAACACTGGGTTTTGATGATCTCAGGGACATGTACAGAGATGATCTAGATTTTAAGGAGGCGTATGAAGGAGTTGAGAATCAAATTCTCAGGGACAAAGGTCAATGGATAGAATACATGATCCAGGATGGATTGTTATTCAGGGGCAATAAAAAGTGCTCCATGAGGGAGAATCTGTTGAAGGAGAAACATAGTGGAGGATTGGTCGGGCATTTCGGTCATGACAAGACATTCTCAAAGCTAAACGAATCATATTTTTGGCCACGAATGAGAGAAGACATCAAAAGATTCATGGAAAGATGTAGAATTTGTCAGCATTCAAAAGGGAAGAGACAGAATGCAGGTTTTTATCAACCATTACCCATACCCAATAGGCCATGGGATGTAGTCAGGATGGACTTCATATTGGGGTTGCCAAGAACACAAAGAGGGTTTGACTCAATCTTTGTAGTGGTAGATAGATTTTATAAAATGACACATTTCATTCCATGTCAGAAAACCAGTGACGCAACTCACATTGCGAACCTATTTTTCAAAGAGGTCATTCGGCTTCATGGCTTACCAAGGAGCATAGTTTCATATCAAGACACTAAGTTCGTAGGACACTTCTGGAGGACCTTATGGAAAAATCTAGGAACAAATTTGTCGTTCAGTTCTGCTTATCATCCTCGGACGGATGGACAGACAGAAGTTGTGAATAGAAGTTTGGGAGACTTGCTGAGGAGCTTGGTGACAAAACACCACAATGAGTGGGATAATATTCTACCAAAGGCGAAATTTGTGTAACGACCATTCTCGTTACAACAAAAACTCTCTAATAGGTGCAAAAAAAAAAAAAACTTTTTTTTATTTTTGTTTAAGGTGTGTGCGCGCATGTAAAAAGGAACATACACACTTGACCCTACGTCGCCACACAACAACCAACAAGATGCAACCACGATGGTCACAACCAGAAGGCTTAAGGCGCACAACAGGTAACTACAAGAAATGACCACCATAGACATAAGGCACACAACAAGTAACTGCAAACGTTTAACGACATACTGGGTTATACATGGTACGAACACAAAAGGAAGAATCCATAGTAGTAGATTTTACCATTTCTACACAGGAAAGCAGGGTGTTTAATCTTAATTCTCTTCTCCAGAGAGAGAGAAGGTCAGATAGGCTCCTGGCCGACTGCTCAGGCAGAAACTGGTAATCTCCGTCAGGGGTGTCGCAAGAGTGGAAACCCTGCCTTTAAAGGGCCCGAGACTCTTGATACGGCACAGGATTCTTTACACCAAAATAATCACACACACAGACTTATATACTAGGCTACATGGAGGTGTCTACCTCCCGCCCAACATAAGCAGACCATGCAAATAACTGATCACAATTAAGTACAACATTAACAAGATGAACAACTACGTCCATTGGGCATCAACCAAGGGACTACAATCTAAAATAGTCCTAAGGCCATTCCATCGCGCAACTTTAGATCATAATTGTCATCAAGGTACCCTCTACTTCAGCATTGAAGGACCTCATTGTGCAAGTCCGAACCTTGACTGGATTTAACCATTAACAATATAATTATTCATTAGTTATACTCGTAAGAATGATGTATAGTCACAAATGATCATTAACTCAGTATCTAACATTTAGTCCACAATCCTAAATCAACTTTACGCAAGACTCTAAGATCGTTCCACAAAATCATAAAAAATCCACAATAACATTAATGCAATAATCTGAATTGACACATCAAGGATAGATAATTATGGACTAACAATTAACGCAACCAGGCCATAATTACAATCAATATTTAGCGCAAAATTCTAAAATCATTATGACACCCCCCCTCTCTTTTCTTATGAGATACCATCTAAATTAATAAAATATCCTGATAATATAATAAAGTGATAAGGTGAAATAAAGGATCCACCACATAACGCAATAGAATGATAAAAGTCAATGAAAAGAAATTATTGTTTAATTAGAAGGAGTGAGACATTATTTAAAATAAAGGAAAACTAAATTACTTTCTACATGTCGGATATATATATTTTACTAGACCTATCGAAAACAATATCATTACATAGTCATTACATAATCATTACCATTAATCATTTTACATAATCATGACATGATCACTACCATTAATCATTTTACGTTGCATTCCCTTACATCCAATAGCATATATAAATGTCAATTATTACCATTAATCATTTTACATAATCATTACATGTTCATTTCCATTAAGCATTTTACATTGCATTCCATTACTTCCAATAGCATATATAAATGTCAATTATTACCATTAATCATTTTACATCGTCATTACATGATCATTACCATTAAGCACTTTACATTGCATTTTATAATTGCATTATAACTGTCGTTTAAATAACAACCAGTCGCATACCGCCATACTCTCCATAAAACAATATTAATACCGCATTTCAATATTACATTTTCTATTTGCATTTATATTATAATGAATCCACAGAATAGCAATAAATACGACAACAGAATATAGTGCAATAACATCAATTTAAAACTAACCTGCTAACATTAGTTTAAACATAAATCCACAAGGCGATTCGCAAAAGGTAGAGAGCGAGGCTTAAGGGTACTGTCAACATCCGATTTGGCGTTAATTAAGAGCAATAACCCGGCGCAATTTGAACAATACATAATAGTAAAAGAATAGATACCAACCTAGAAAACGTTGGATCATTAACTTCCTGACAGCTCCCTTTACCAGTTGTCGTTAATCATAAAAAGGGGGAAAATTACCCGTGTTTTAGCAACAACACGCGGCTTTTTGGAGGGAAGGAAAATTAAGAACTGACAGGGGTAGGGATGTAGACCACCAGTCTGCAGTCCGCCGACGGAAGGGGGTGTGCGTGCCAGCAATGCAGAGAACAAAATGGGCCAGGCTCCGGCAAGGTTATTAATCTAAATGCGCAGAGGTGTTGTAACAAGAACGCAGAGGTATAATAACAGTTTAAGGAAAAGAGAAATTCACAGATAAATTCGTTCACAAAGATATTTCTTTTAGAGAGATATTTCGTGCAGAGAGAAATTTCGTTCACAGAGATATAACGCAGAGAAATTTCGTTCACAATCAACGAGGTAAACAACAAATGCTCACTGAAATAAATGCCCACGTTGAACTAAACAATGCCCACTGTAATACACAGATGCCCCTTCTGAAATACAAACTCACATTGAAATAAAAACGCACCCGGTAATCAAAATGCACACGGTAATAGCTAGCCACGCTAGTAGAAGAACGAAATGCCCCAAAACGAACTGCCATAAATTCACAACGAAAATACAATAAATTTACAAACGAATGATAGCCAAGGTATAAAACAAAATGACAGTAACTTGTAAAATGAAATGCCCACAAGGACGAAATTCCCACCGTAAATGAGGAAAACACCAGAAATAAAATATGAACGCCCTAGTCACAATGGAACGCCCACAGTCCATGAAAAATCACCCACAGAGAATTAATATACCACAACAAATTGCAAAACCCCCACCGAAGGGTAGAACGCCCATGGAAAGGTAAAAAAAACGCCCCTGGAAGTATAAGCACGCCCAAGGAAAAATAAAAATGCCCCCGCCAATATGAAAATGCCCAGGGAAAAGTAAAAACGCCCCGGCAATTTAAAAACGCCCAACATTCAACAATAAGGAGAGGGTTTTAATAACAGAACTGGTTCATCGAACTAACCCACGCGTAAAAACGCAGACCAACCTAACTCAAAGTAGTGCATAGTAGGAGACTGTGTAGAACCCCAGCAAGGTCATTGAAAGGCCCGCCGAGGTTGATCAGCTCAGGGTGTGTGGAAATTACAGCAAGGTAAACATGCACAGGGAGGAGAAGGCAGCGCCAATTTTTTTTTTACAGCAGATACTATATCATAAAACCCTTTTCCATTCTATATTACCAAATTAAAAATCATACCGTTGCCTTATAGCCAGTCGCGATGACGTTCGCGCTCCATGCCGCTCCCACTCGCCGACTGTAGAGACTACACCGGTACTTTGCTTCCCCCTTAGCCCCCCGAGCCGCAAAGGGGCCACACAAATCCAGAAGGTATGCCTAGCTTCCCAGCTCGCCTCCGCAAGGCTGAGCTACCACTCCAATACAAGCTGAGAAATTTCCAACTCCTCACAAGCAATCAGTCCAGTCACAATTCGGCAGCATAACAATACCTAACAGCCCGATCCCCCTTTTCCCCTCATCCCCCTTTCTTTTATAGATTTTTGAGCCCCACATTTATTTTTAAGTTTTAAAGAAAACCCTCCAAAAATTTTCTGTTGTACAAGTGTCATTCATCCCCCATGTTTCTCCAAAATTATTTTCTTTAACTTATTATGTTTCCTTTTTTACTTAGTTTCCCTATTTTTTTATTAATCCCTTCTTTAAAACCAAAAAGGTAAATGCGCTAATGCATCTTTTCATTTTATTTTTAAATTCATACTTTTTATACTCCCGCTCGTTAAATAATTTTATTACTATTGGTTCAGTCTGAGTTTATGTCTAAGTTTTAAGGAAAATAGTTTAGTCCCTTAAGCATTCAATTTATTCACTGAAGGTTATGTGTTTTGTCAATCAAAACTATGGCTTTCGGTATTCGTTTATTTATGAATTAGTTTAATTTTTGAAAAACTATTGCGTTCATATGGGAGTTATGATTTAAATTTTTTTATAAGGTTATGTAATTGACAAAAGTCGGGTTTTCATAAAAGTTATGCTTTCAAATGTGTTAATGAAGTCTCATTGAAAGTTGTGTTTAAAGAAGGAGATGCCTTCAAAGAAATTTATTGTCTGAGTTAACTAAAACTGTAATTTATGTATATTTATATTTTTAAGAAAAGTTATGTTTCAATTTGAATAAAAGTTATGAGTTCATTAAAA
>ML786680.1:69041-98129 GCA_009831015.1 Picea engelmannii
AACCCAATAGCACACTCCCTGACTCAATCCGGAGTCCAAGGGGTTCCACCGATGCCTCTGCATCATCAAGGTCCAAAACCCTGCACACTCAATAAAACTGAGTCAATAGCACCTGTCTACATCAAATAGTAAAACATCATGTCTTCTATCATAACGCATCATAATCAAGTATAAATGTTCTAACATGAAAAATCCAGATCACTTGCGAGCAAGTGTCCTCAAATAATAAGTTTTCTCAGTGTGCCAAAGCGGGATGTTACATACACCCCCTCTTGGTCTAAACTTCATCCCGAAGTTTCTCAGTATAAATGCCTAAATAAAAGTATCACCGTGTCATAAGTCTATCTATCAAACAAAAATGGAAACTACTGGTGCATATCATATGCGTCCTCCCAGGTCGTCGAGTGCGGACTATAACTGTCCCACTAGACCTTGACCTGATCTACCGTTCGACATCGTAAATTTTGAAAGCGATGATCTATGATGCGAACCGACTCAGCCATGAGCGCTCCCTCGTCCGATACCTGCAAGGAACTCATGTCAATCACGTGTGTAGGATCACTAATATAATGTCTCAAAACTGATACATGAAAAACATCGTGCATACGCCTCAAAGAATCAGGCAAGGTTAGTCGATAGGCCACGGGCCCCTTTCTCTCCACAATCTCGAAAGGTCCCACGAACCTAGGAGAGAGTTTAGCTCCCTTTCCAAACTTGATCGAACTCTTATGCAGTTTAACCCGCACGAAGACTCGATCGTCGACCTCGTAACTACGGTCGACTCGGTGCACATCGGCATAACTATTCTGTCGATCCTGCGCTTCTTTTATCCCTTGTCTTATGGTTTGCATTTGCTCTTCCATTTCTTGGATTGCTTCTGGTCCCACCAGGACCCTATCCTCAAGCCGATCCCAACTCAAGGGCGTCTGACATGGTCGCCCATAAAGAAACTCAAAAGGCACCATATTAATGGTGCTCTGGTAACTATTGTTGTAAGCGAACTCTACTAGAGGCAATAATTCCTCCCAACACTTTTGTTGGTCCATTACGTACATGCGCAACATATCTTCCAAGGCTTGGTTCGTTCGTTCGGTCTGTCCGTCAGTCTCTGGGTGATACGCAGTACTAAAGTTAAGTTGAGTTCCCAAGGCCTCTTGGAAACTCGTCCAAAATCGTCCAGTAAACACCGATCCTCGATCGGATATAATCTTCTTAGGCACGCCATGCAACCTCAAAATCTCACTGATGAAAACTCTCACTATGTCAGGTGCTTGATATGTCGTACGCACAGGAATAAAGTGAGCACTCTTTGTCAGAGTGTCTACTACTACAAAAATCGAGTCGTGTCGCCTTGCCGTCAGTGGAAATCCAACAATAAAATCCATTGAAATAACTTCCCATTTCGATTCTGGAATGGCATGTGGTTGAAGTAATCCTACTGGGTGTCTATGTTCAGCCTTTACCTGCTGACACTCTAGACATCTAGCCACCAAGTTGACTATGTCGGCCTTCATTCCCTTCTAGAAGAATAAGGGTTTAAGGTCTGCCCTCATCTTCGTGACTCCTGGGTGAGCCATATAAACTGCTCTATGAGCCTCACTCAGGATCAACCTCCTCAACTCGTCGTTTGGCGGTACGTAAATATGACCTCTAAACCTCAACAACCCGTCGCTATCAAAATAAAATCCCTCATATCGTGGTACCATCATTGTGTTTTGTCCGATAAAATCCTCAACTTCTTTGTACTAGTCATCGTCACGCTGTAAAGTGAGAATCTTCTCACATAGATTCGTCTGAAGAGGCAACACCAAAAATATGTGTGGTCTCCGACTCAAAGCATCAACCACTCGGTTCACTGTTCCCTTTATGTAAGTAATCTCGAAGTCGTACTCGCTAAGAAATTCCAACCAACGCCATTGTCACGCGTTCAGGTCGCTTTGCGTAAAAATGTGTTGCAGTCCACAATGATCAGTCCTTAGTTCAAATTTTTGTCCAACAAGGTAGTGTCTCCAAACCTTCAAGGCATATACGATGGCTAATAACTCCAAATCATGCGTCACGTAGTTTTCCTCATGCCTTCTCAGTTTCCTCGAAATGTAAGAAATCACTCGTCCGTCTTGCATCAAGACTGCCTAAACCTTCCTTGGATGCGTCAGTGCATACCAAGAAGTTGGCATCCATGTCAGGGACCTTTAGTATCGGCGTTGTCGTCAACAACTCCTTAAGCCTCCAAAATTATTCTGCGCATTTCTCGGTCCAAACAAACTTCTTGTTTTTCTTCTGCAATTCTGTGATCGGATTTGCTATCTTTGAAAATCCCTCGACAAACCGTCGATAGTATCCCGCTAAGCCCATAAAACTATGCAATTTTGTGACGTTCATCAGTGCAGGCCATTCCATAATAGCCTCAACCTTGGCTAGATCCACGACGATACCTTCGCCGAAGATGAAATGCCCTAAGTAGTGAATCCTCGATTGATAAAAAGAGCATTTGGACAACTTCCCATACAATTTTTTCTCTCGTAGACACTATAGTACCAAGCGTAAGTGCTTGTCATGCTCCTCCGTCGTCCAAGAGTAGATCAAGATATCATCAATGAATACTTGGACGAACTTGTCCAAGTACTCGCGGAACACCCCGTTCATCAAACTCATGAATACCCCTGGGGCGTTTTTCAGTCCAAATGGTAAAACAGTAAATTCGTAATGTCCAAATCTCGTCTTAAAGGCGGTCTTAGGGACGTCATCCTCCTTGATCTGTAACTGGTGATACCCTGATCGCAAATTGATCTTGGAGAACACCGTCGCACACTTCATTTGATCGAACAGATCATCAATTCTAGGTAAGGGATATTAATTCATGATCGTAGCCTTGTTCAGTTGATGGTAGTCAATGCAAAGCCTCCACGATCCATCCTTCTTTCGTATGAAAATAACCGGTTCACCCCACGGTGACACACTAGGGCGTATCAGTCCCAGGTCTAGCAACTCCTTCAGTTGAATTTTCAACTCTTGCAACTCCGGGGTCGACATCCGATAAGGCGTTCTTGCTATCAGATCGGTCCCTGGTTTCAAGTCTATAGTAAAATCCAATTCTCTCTCTGGCGACATCCCAGGTAACTCCTCTGGAAATACGTACGCAAACTCCTTCACCACTGGAAGGTGTTCTAGACCTTCCGCTACTCCCTTATCATTTAGTGAAAGGATCGCATAAATATTGCACCCCTTGCGCATACTCTTCCATAACTGTAAGGAAGAAACAAACCTCAGGGATACTCCCTGGTTCCATCCTACAATCACACGTCTTTGTCCTTCATCATCGACCAAGCTCAACCATTTCGTCTTACAGTTGAGTATCGCCTCATACGATTCCAACCAATCCATACCAATCACGACGTCATAAGATCCTAACATTGTGACGTACAAGTTGACCCTCGTGACAAACCCTCCTAGGTTAAGGGTACAGCCCGTAACCTTTCCTCCAACCTTTTGTTTGGATCCTAAAGCCATCTCTATGAAGCTAAACTCATCCTGTTCGACTACCTTTACCTTAATCCTTTTTAGCACTGCACTAGAAATGAAACTCTCAGTAGCACCTGGGTCTATCAAAATACTAAGGGTCTGGTCAACGACAATACCTATCGTCTCGAGCATAGTCGACTGGTGCTCTGCCTGGCGGTTATTCACCGCCGCATGAATCCGATGGGCCTTGCCCATATATCCCACGGTAGCGGGTTCGACTGATCCGGACGCTCTGGTCCTCTCCACGGGACAGTTGCACTGGTAGTGTGGCTCCCCACACGTCCAACAACCCTTCTTCGGCCTAGTAGTCCTGGTGCCCGAAGTAGAAGATGACGACCCATCGGCCTGGAAACCAGGTCTATTCTACTGAACAGGCCTAAACTACTACTGCTGCAGGCAACGCTGCTACTAATGCTGTGGTCCCCGATAAGGTGCTCGTTGCTGAGGCGGCAGTCGTTTGGGTGTAGTGAAAGCGGATCCTCTCTGGAAGCCACGATATCTCAGTGTATGCCTCGCTAGTGTCTGATGCTGCGGGGTGCCAGATGAACCCTGCCCTGCGGGTCTCGCTGGAGTTCTGGTCTGACCCCCACTGATAAGCTCCTCCTCTGCTATGAGGGCCTTTTGGACAACATCGTGCAAGGTTTGAGGCACCAAGATCCTAACCTTTGCACGCAGGCTGTCGTTAAGGCCAAACATGAACCGGTTGACCTTGAGTTTCTCTGTGTTAAGGTGCGGAGCATACCGGAGCAGCTCCATGAAACGTGCCTCGTACTCGGGCACCGTATGACCTCCCTGTCGTAATGTGTTGAACTCATTGAGCTGATGCTCAATGAATTCCTCAGAAAGGTACCTCTCTCGGAACCGTTCCTCGAACAGTTCCCATGACACGTCTTCAACGGCCATGTTCAGCTGTGGCAGGAGTGTCTTCCACCATAGAAGAGCGCTCCCCTTCAGTTGAAAGAGCTCCATGTGGACCTTCATGTAGGAGGTATAATCGCGAAGTGCGAAGCACATTGCCATATTCTCCAACCATGCCTCAATGGCGGCACCATCCGGGGCACCAAAGAACTCGAGAAATTTAACCTTCTCAAGTTCACGGTGAATGCTACCTATAACGGTCGGTGCGTGCGGCGGAACCTCAGCGGGTGTCGGTGCCCTGGCCTCATCTCTGTCCAAGCGGTTGATCAGTGCCTCGGACATGCGCTAAAAAGACCTCATCATCCCAACAATGTTTCCAACTGCTATCAACTCCTGTCCGAGAACCTGCTCGCCTCCTTGGGGGTTAGACCCCTCAGGCGTGGATGCTACTGGAGGCGTCATGCCTCCTCCCCTAGCACCCCGTCGTCTACCTCCGCGGCGTCCTCTAACCATGATTACTTGCACGCACACAATCAACTCAATCAGCAACAGTATAATCAAATCAAATCATGTCAACGAAAGTTGTGGCGAATCCCCAGCCGCGGGTCAAACCGGCTCTGATACCATATGTAATGACTGTCCTCGTTAAGACAACAACTCTCTAATAGGTGCAAAAAAAAAAAAAACTTTTTTTTTTTTTGTTTAAGGTGTGTGCGCACATGTAAAAAGGAACATACACACTTGACCCTACGTCGCCACACGACAACCAACAAGATGCAACCACGATGGACACAACCAGAAGGCTTAAGGTGCACAACAGGTAACTGCAAGCAATGACGACCATAGACATAAGGCGCACAACAAGTAACTGAAAACATTTAATGACATACTGGGTTATGCACGATACAAACACAAAAGGAAGAATCCATAGTAGTAGATTTTACCATTTCTGCACAGGAAAGCAGGGCGTTTAATCTTAGTTCTCTGCTCCAGAGAGAGAGAAGGTCAGATAGGCTCCTGGTCGACTGCTCAGGCAGAAACTGGTAATCTCCGTCAGGGGTGTCGCAAGAGTGGAAACCCTGCCTTTAAAGAGCCCGGGACTCTTGATACAGCACAGGATTCTTTACACCAAAATAATCGCACACACAGGCTTATATACTAGGCTACATGGAGGTGTCTACCTCCCGCCCAACATAAGCAGACCACGCAAATAACTGATCACAATTAAGTGCAACATTAACAAGATGAACAACTACGTCCATTGGGCATCAACCAAGGGACTACAATCTAAAATAGTCCTAAGGCCATTCCATCGCGCAACTTTAGATCATAATTGTCATCAAGGTACCCTCTACTTCAGCATTGAAGGACCTCATTGTGCAAGTCCGAACCTTGACTGGATTTAACCATTAACAATATAATTATTCATTAGTTATACTCGTAAGAATGATGTATAGTCACAAATGATCATTAACTCAGTATCTAACATTTAGTCCACAATCCTAAATCAACTTTACGCAAGACTCTAAGATCGTTCCATGAAATCATTAAAAATCCACAATAACATTAATACAATAATCTGAATTGACACATCAACGATAGATAATTATGGACTAACAATTAACACAACCATGCCATAATTACAATCAATACTTAGCGCAAAATTCTAAAATCATTATGACACCCCCCCTCTCTTTTCTTATGAGATACCATCTAAATTAATAAAATATCCTGATAATATAATAAAATGATAAGGTGAAATAAAGGATCCACCACATAACGCAATAGAATGATAAAAGTCAATGAAAAAAAATTATTGTTTAATTAGAAGGAGTGAGACATTATTTAAAATAAAGTAAAACTAAATTACTTTCTACATGTCGGATATATATATTTTACCAGACCTATCGAAAACAATATCATTACATAGTCATTCCATAATCATTACCATTAATCATTTTACATAATCATGACATGATCACTACCATTAATCATTTTATGTTGCATTCCATTACATCCAATAGCATATATAAATGTCAATTATTACCATTAATCATTTTACATGATCATTACATGTTCATTTCCATTAAGCATTTTGAATTGCATTCCATTACTTCCAATAGCATATATAAATGTCAATTATTATCGTTAATCATTTTACATCATCATTACATGATCATTACCATTAAGAACTTTACATTGCATTTTCTAATTGCATTATAACTGTCATTTAAATAACAACCAGTCGCATACCGCCATACTCTCCATAAAACAATATTAATACCACATTTCAATATTACATTTTCTATTTGCATTTATATTATAATGAATCCACAGAATAGCAATAACTGTGACAACAGAATATAGTGCAATAACATCAATTTAAAACTAACATGCTAACATTAGTTTAAACAGAAATCCACAAGGCGATTCGCAAAAGGTAGAGAGCGAGGCTTAAGGGTACTGTCAACATCTGATTTGGCGTTAATTAAGAGCAATAACCCAGTGAAATTTGAACAATACATAATAGTAAAAGAATAGCTACCAACCTAGAAAACGTTGGATCATTAACTTCCCGACAGCTCCCTTTACCAGTTGTCGTTAATCATAAAAAGGGGGCGAATTACATGCTTTTTAGCAACAACACGCGGCTTTTTAGAGGGAAGGAAAATTAAGAACTGACAGGGGTAGGGACGCAGACCACCAGTCTGCAGTCCACCGACGGAAGGGGGTGTGTGTGCCAGCAACGCAGAGAACAAAATGGGCCAGGCTCCGGCAAGGTTATTAATCTAAATACGCAGAGGTGTTGTAACAAGAACACAGAGGTATAATAACAGTTTAAGGCAAAGATATAACGCAGAGATCTATCGTTCTCAGAGATATTCGTTCACAGAGAAATTCGTTCACAGAGATATTTCTTTCAGAGAGATATTTCATGCAGAGAGAAATTTCGTTCACAGAGATATAACGCAGAGAAATTCCATTCACAGTCAACGAGGTAAACATCAAATGCATACTGAAATAAAAACGCCCACTGAAATAAATGCCCACGTTGAACTAAACAACGCCCACTGTAATACACAGATGCCCCTTCTGAAATACAAACTCACACTGAAATAAAAACGCACCCGGTAATCAAAATGCACACGGTAATAGCTGCCCACGCTAGTAGAAGAACAAAATGCCCCAAAACGAACTGCCATAAATTTACAATGAAAAGACAGTAAATTTACAAACGAATGACAGCCAAGGTATAAAACGAAATGACAGTAACTTGTAAAACGAAATGCCCACAAGGACGAAATGCCCACCGTAAATGAGGAAAACACCAGAAATAAAATATGAATGCCCCAGTCACAATGGAATGCCCACAGTCCATGAAAAATCGCCCACAGAGAAGTAATAAACCACAACAAATTGCAAAACCCCCACCGAAGGGTAGAACGCCCATGGCAAGGTAAAACAAACACCCCCGGCAGTATAAGCATGCCCAAGGAAAAATAAAAACACCCCCGGCAATATGAAAACGCCTAGGGAAATGTAAAAACGCCCCGACAATTTAAAAACACCCAACATTCAACAATAAGGAGAGGTTTTTAATAACAGAATTGGTTCATCGAACTAACCCACGCGTAAAAACGCAGACCAACCTAACTCAAAGTAGTGCATAGTAGGAGACTGTGTAGAACCCCAGCAAGGTCATTGAAAGGCCCGCCGAGGTTGATCAGCTCAGGGCGCATGGAAATTACAGCAAGGTAAACACTCACAGGGAGGAGAAGGCAGCGCCAAAAATGTTTTTACAGCAGATACTATATCATAAAACCCTTTTCCATTCTATATTACCAAATTAAAAATCATACCGTTGCCTTATATCCCACCGCGATGACGTCCGTGCTCCGTGCCGCTCTCGCTTGCCGACCGTAGAGACTACACCAGTACTTCCCAGCCAAACGCTAGGGGTACGCTGCTTCCCCCTTAGCCCCCCGAGCCGCAAAGGGGCCACACAAATCCAGAAGGTATGCCTAGCTTCCCAGCTCGCCTCCGCAAGGCTGAGCTACCACTCCAATACAAGATGAGAAATTCCCAACTCCTCACAAGCAATCAGTCCAATCGCAATTCGGTAGCATAACAATACCTAACAGCCCGATCCCCCTTTTCCCCTCATCCCCCTTTCTTTTATAGAGTTTTGAACCCCACATTTATTTTTAAGTTTTAAAGAAAACCCTCCAAAAATTCTATGTTGTAAAAGTGTCATTCATCCCCCATGTTTCTCCAAAATTATTTTCTTTAACTTATTAATTGTCTATGTTTCCTTTTTTACTTAGTTTCCCTATTTTTTTATTAATCCCTTCTTTAAAACTAAAAAGGTAAATGCGCTAACGCATCTTTTCATTTTATTTTTAAATTCATACTTTTTATACTCCCGCTCGTTAAATAATTTTATTACTATTGGTTCAGTCTGAGTTTATGTCTGAGTTTTAAGGAAAATAGTTTAGTCCCTTAAGCATTCAATTTATTCACTGAAGGTTATGCGTTCTGTCAATCAAAACTATGGCTTTCGGTATTCGTTTATTTATGAATTAGTTTAATTTTTGAAAAACTATTGCGTTCATATGGGAGTTATGCTTTAAAAGTTTTTATAAGGTTATGTAATTGACAGAAGACGGGTTTTCATAAAAGTTATGCTTTCAAATGTGTTAATGAACTCTCATTGAAGGTTGTGTTTAAAGAAGGAGATGCCTTCAAAGAAATTTATTGTTTGAGTTAACTAAAACTGTAATTTATGTATATTTATATTTTTAAGAAAAGTTATGTTTCAATTTGAATAAAAGTTATGAGTTCATTAAAAGTTAAATGGTTGAAAAAKATTATGAAATCTTGTATCYGTTGATATATTGGTTGTATAGTTGGATGAAGTTAACGTTAATAAATCCAAGAACTAGAGCTCAAGTACGTTCTAAAAATTGTATTCTCATTGCACTGCATTGAGGTGTGAACTCTAGCCTAAAATCTCATAATGATGTTTGCTTAATTATTTTAATGGTTATTAGTCTTAATTGCTATTAATAATGATATTTGGGTATAAGATTAGGTCAAGATTCATTGGAGCTATTTCATTTAGAATTAGGGTTAGGCTCTTTTAGAGTTAGAGTTGGGGCATTTTTCCTTAAGGTTAAACGAAATTTTATCTTAGAGAAGTTTTTTTTTGACTTAGGTTTAGATTTGAATTGGGCGACACTGGGTTAGGGAAGTTGTTTAAGGATTTCTTAAGGCGTTATTGTCTTAGGGCTATTTAGGGTTGTTTCCTTCATCCACATCAATGTGACGTGCCCTTCAGGATGCACCACGTGCTCCAAGGGTGCCACTCGCCTCGTTCGTTTCCTTTGCGCGACGTGCCCTTCAAGATGCACCACGTGCTCCAAGGGTGCCACTCGCCAACTTGATTGATTGGTAGACATCTATAACCCCTGGAGTCAACACTCCACCAGGTGAACTTTTGGGAGACTAAGGGATCTAAGGAATAAGGCCCCCTCCTTATTGCGCGCCCCTTAGAATCATCGTGAGCGACTGTCGCAGTCTGCCCTCACGGCATCGTGGATCCTCTCGAACTAGGTAATCGTTAACCTACAGTTCGAGCCACGATGGTAGTGCTAGTAGGCGGTGGCAGGGTTGTTGTCCACCCCTCTCCCTCAACCTCTCTGGAAATCGTGTGTGGCCCCTTTACTCCATATGTGAGTTTGTTCAGCAAGCTATCGTCAGCCTGCATCATCAACAATCATGTCAGAAATGTCAACATCATATCATCAAATCAAATGAAATATCACAGTAAATAAATCAACCCAATAGCACACTCCCTGACTCAATCCGGAGTCCAAGGGGTTCCACCGATGCCTCTGCATCATCAAGGTCCAAAACCCTGCACACTCAATAAAACTGAGTCAATAGCACCTGTCTACATCAAATAGTAAAACAGCATGTCGTCTATCATAATGCATCATAATCAAGTATAAATGTTTTAACATCAGAAAAGTCCAGATCACTTGCGAGCAAGTGTCCTCAAATAATAAGTTTTCTCAGTGCGCCAGAGCGGGATGTTACAATTTTATTATAATGATTCAATCAACAGAAGCACAGGGCAGAGTCCATTCCAAATTGTTTATGGGATTCATCCAAGAGGAGTTTCGGAATTGAGAGATTCGGAACAGGATGCAACTAGGACTACTAGTGCAGAAGATTTCGTAGAAGCAATGAAGGAACTTCACAGCCAGGTGAAGGAGCAATTGAAAGACTCGAACCATGAGTATAAGCGCAGAGCAGATAAACACAGGAGACAACTTCAATTCGAGGTTGGCGATTTGATTTTGGCACATCTGAGAAAGGAAAGGTTCCCGAAAGGGACATATAACAAACTGAAGATGAAGAAGATCGGACCATGTAAGGTCTTGAAGAAATTTGCGACAAATGCTTATGAGATTGAATTACCGGATGGGATCGGAATTTCTCCAATATTCAATGTCTCAAATTTGTACCCATACAAAGCTGAGGAAGTAGGAACAAGTGATGAATAACTAGAGGTTCAGTGGACTAAACAGATGCCAGTTGCAAAGAAGCCATAGATGGAAAGCATACTGGACAAAAGAGTTAGCAAGAGGACCAGGAGAAAAGAATATTTTGAATACTTGGTCAAGTGGAAAGGACATCCAATTGAAGATTCCAGCTGGGAAAATGAAGCAGAAATCTAGAGGCATGGACAGACCATGCGTAAGATCATGGACAAGAGCCCATGAAAATTTTCAAGCGAGGGAGTATGATGCAAGAGCATCGCCAACGTCAAGCGAGCGTGGGCATCGCCAACGCATTTTGGCATGTGATAAATCGTTTGAATGATTTTGAAGTGGATACGCCAGAATTAAATGAGATAGTTAAAGAGAGGCGTACTTATTGATTTGTAAACATACCTTGAGCGTCCCACTCTCGTCTGTATTAGGTGAAGGCATTTAAGTTAATGAATGAAAGTAGGTAGAATTGAATTCCTAGATTAGACAGTTTTAGGAGCGAAGAGGGAAACGGGATATAGACACCCTCCCTTGTATTATTGTAACAATAAAAAACATTATGAGAGAGCAGAGAGCATAGGAGAGAAGAAGTAGAAACTATGTAGAATAAACCATGTACAGAAATTATGTGATTAATATATGAAGTTTGATCCAAAATCATGGTGTCCAAATACTTTCTGTGTATGCATGAATTGAATGTTATGCTCATGATTGTTTACTCTCTGTTATGCATTTGCTTTGGTGCGTGAATGTTTTATTTCATATTTAAATGTCTGAAATCTGAAGAAAGAGAGAGTGAGGAATGAGTTTCAATTGTTTCTCTACCTGAGCAAGAGTTTTCCTGCAAGGAGTGCAGTGAAATCGTCTGCAAGGTGTGCATTGACGGAGGTCAGAGTTCGTCTCTGCAAGCTCAGGAGAGATAACGTTATTCGCATTCTCGCAGAAGTGCAAGTTGAGCACAGGAACTGTGCAAGGAGTGCGCAGGCTGAGTGAAGTCTCAGTGTTCGCAAACTGAGTGAAATTGTTGAAGGACTACTGCTGCAGGGAGTGCGCAGAGTCGAGAGACTTCAATTCTTTGAAGTAATTGAAGGATTTTTTGCAAAGAGTGTGTGTGGGAGTATTCTTTAAGACTCGGAGTTGGAGGAAGCTCAGGAAGGATTGGGTCTTCGCAGTTGTCGCAGAAGAGCACAGGAGGTTTAGTATCTTGAAGCGTTCAAAGAGAAGGCGTAGCGACATTGTTGCAGGAAGGAGAAATTTCGTGGAATAACATCATGTTCATTTCATGGAAATCGTCAAAGGAGATTTGGACGGTCAAAATTATTTGAGAATAATTCACGAAGTCACAAGAGCTGTCAGATCTTGCGAAGGAGCAAGGAGGTTTACGAAGAGTGTGTTTTTCATTTAAGTTCATGGAAGAACAGGGCCATAGGATCTGGGCCAACAGGGTCGTCATATCACTCACATATTTTGCGTCTCAGGCTTCTAGGAGGTGAAGGGTTGAAACCTTTGTAGCGAGACTCTCGAGATCGCAAAAAGGCAAAGTCCCGAGATAGCGAAGGAACCTGAGCCGTTTTCTGGAAGGAGGACACATCTCACGAGATCACCCGTATCGGGGACTTGGATATCAGAGGTTTGAAAGAGAAGTTTTTCAACTTTGCGAGTGGCGAAACTGCGAGATAATCACAGCCGTCCATTAGGAGGAGGACATGTGGCAAAGATCTAGAGATCTCGCAAACTCAGAGGTTCACAGGGTGAGAGCCCAAGGATTGAGTACTCAAAGTCGTGAGAAGCGAAGTTGCGAAGTGCCAAGAGCCAGCGCAAGGGACACGTGGCAGAATTGCACGGTGGGCCTGGGAAGTGGACCAGTGGACACATGTCAGATATTCGGAGGATTCAACACCTTGATTGACCTCTCGTATCTCAGGGACTTGGGAGAAAAGGGAACGAAATTTCGAGCCATCGATTCGTGAAGTCACGAGAAGTGAGAACGAGAGGAGAAAATTCAAATCTCGCCTCTCGGGGGTTCGGGAAAGAAGGTGCCAAAGGTTGAACCTTTGAACTCGCAAAGGCACGAGAGGTGAAAGGCGCTAGTGCTTAGCCTAGCTGGTGGTCGCGTAAAGAGGGCGCTGACAGAGGGAGAGTTGTACCCATTTCGCGATCTTGGTTATCGCGGGATCGTAGAGGAAGAGTTGGAGGTCACGACTCGCGAACTTGCGAAATCGTGAGCTGCGAAAAAGAACCTGTGGATCGATTAGAAAGGGGATTCCAGAAGAGAATCTGAAAGAGTCGATTCGGATCGAAGGGCATATAGAACGATCCTGTGAGCGAATCTCAGTCCCGAATGGCTGATAGGGTCTGCGTCATCTTCAATCTTCAAATCCTCTAGATCCTCTCTGGTTTTCGAATTCATAAATTTTATGATCTCAGAAGCTTCTATGGGCATTTCTCCTAGTTCTACTCTTATCTTTTTAATAGCTTGCTTACTTCTTTGCACTAGTTCGTTTTGCTCGAACATGATTTGTATCATGGGCCATATTTCATTCATGGACTTGGTGATATCCATCCAGATACTTTCCTTGACCTCAACAAGTGTTTTTTTCTGTCGTTGCTTGCTTCTGAAGCTTTTGCAATTCCTGTTTGAGTTGGTCTGATGTTTGTTTCTCCTTGGAGTAGCTGGTTTGGTAAGAAGACTTGAGTTCCTGAAAGTTATTAATCTTCTTTTTGAGTCTGCTAATCTCTGTCTCTTGAAAATTCATCTCTTCCATGGATTTAGCCAATTCAACTGTTTTCTCCAGAGCTGTCAGTGAAGTTGTCGAGGGAATTTCTACTACAGACATTGTGTTCACTCCTGTGAGTGGAACTGCGCTCAGTGGAATGACTTCCATGGGATTTGACTGCTCCTTCTCTTTCACTAGATTTTCCAATTTCACTTTCATTTCCTTCAACTGTGCATTCTGCTCCATGATCAGCTTGAGCATCTCATCCTTTTCCCCTTCTGTCTCTGTTATTTCCTTTTCTTGTGAGTCTTCTGTTGGTGGTAGTTTCAACTATTTCTTCAGAGATTCTATATCAACATTTTTATTTTTGCGCATCTCCTCAACTACTTGCACATTCGAGGGATCATATCCGATCTTGAGGACCAGTTCTTCCAACGTCTTAATCCTGTTATCCTTGGCAAAGGATGATATTTTTTCTAACTTCAGCTGCATCTAGACATTGATCAAAGATACCGGTAACCTGGAGGCAGCAGTAGAAGCATTTTCCAATGTGGAGAAAACCATTTCTCCATTTTTCCTGTGCAGATCCATTTGATCAGTTGGGTGGACGTCTTTAGTCTGAAATTTGAATGTTTCCCTTTTGTAATCGGTGATTACTTTTTGGTCTGGTACCTGTGCTTGTAGAAACGCCATGTGCATTCTACCCTTCTCAGTGTCGAATGCAGACAACAGTCTGTGTTGTGCAGTTGATGTTTGCTTCCAGAACTGAGCATACGTTTTGCTAGTCAGCGTCTGATTTTTCTTTTTGATTAGATCATACTTCTCAAAAATACTCAATTTTGGTCCTATTTTGCTCGGCTGGTTGACTAGTGGAGTATCTGTAGGCTTTTTTGGCAACACTATAGTCATGATTTGTTTGTTGCTTGTACTAAGGAGCGATCGATCAACCTCCATAGTTGTAGTGGATTGAATTCCATTTTCACCAGCCGTGTCAGCTGCCTGACCGGTTTTTGGCCTCTTGGTGTGTAATTGGAACTCTTCAAACGATACTTCAGTGATGGAAGGTGAAGTGTCCTTCCTGGGCCTTTTCTCCTTGGGAACCTGTGGTGTAGTCATCTGTGAGATAATGATCGAAAGGTCATGCTATTCTGTCTCAACCAGAGTGTTTGGATCCCATTCTGTTTGGTTGGCGAAGTTCTCTATCTCGGCCTGGATGTATGAACATATGGGATATTCTTATTTTGAACCCTCATCTCAGAAATTATCCCGCACGGATCATAGTGCCATGTGAAACTAATAGAAAACTTCATTTATTTTAGCAATCTGTCTACTTCCTCCCCGACACCTAGGCTATTGCAGATGAAAGACCCAATCTGCCCTTTGATTTTGAGTTGTTGCTTCTTCTTCATAGACACAAAATGTATGCCATCTGAATTAATCATTTGTCTTATGTATTCCAGGGAAAATATCCTCACGGGCAGATACTTGGGAAACTTGTATGGAGCCAATTCACACCCATACACTCTGATCTCTGTGTGGTCTTGATACAGGTACCAGTCTCCCATTTTTGCAAGGTCTGAGAGGTGTAGGATCCTCTGAATCTCCTTGTTTATTCTTGGCTTGGGTCTACCACTAAGCATGCTCACCACTGGATGGTAGAACTGCTCAATGAACTTCTTGAAACTGAATTTTGAAGAGTTTTGTCTGAGCAGCAAAGTCCATACTGTTACTACCTGCGGCCTCCCATCCTTGTCTATCTTCTACATTGAAAAGGAAAATTTGTCCAGTTGGAAGAAAATGAACATGTAAGCCAGTATTGAGGAATACTGGAACATGCCTTCCGTGGCGAAATTTGAGAATTGCTCATGAATGTTGTTCACCAGGAAAGTGTTGTAGTCGAATTGAGTGGCGGGTTTCTCATTTGTGGAGAAGATGGACAGAAAACCCAATATGGTTTCATCCACCCATTGATCCAAAAAATACCCGAGCAGGATGCAGAGCGACGAGATGACCTAGTTTCCCTTCACTGAGAACGAGGATGAAGGATAAGGGGGATTTGTAGTGGGGAGTTGAGTGTCTTGTGGGAGAAAAAGCTCGAAAATCTAATCTCTTTGGGGGAATGATAATTTCTGGTATAGTTCTGTGATGATTTCAAGGTTGAAAGGTGAGGCGGATTCGGCTCTAGGTATCTACATCATCTGATCAATGGCTTCTGGTGTAATGAAGAAAAAAATTTCTCCTGATGAAGAAACTATGGCTCTCTGGTCGGGGAGGTAATGAGCCTGGCATTTGAGGGCGAATTCAGGGAAATGGTGAACCTGGGGGAAAAGATACAGGGGAAGGTTTGACTCCCAGAGCCCGATTTCGTCACTTTGGTCCAAGAAAACGTCCTTTATCCATGACTATAAATCTGTGAAATCGAACTCGCATCTGGTGTCTATGATTAAATGGTCTTTTTCAGCCAGAGGGATCCTGTCGAGGTCGACAGGAGGCGGGAGGAAAGGATTTTCCTCGGCCTTTGTTTTCTTTGATTTTGGCACCATCATTGTAACAATACCTGCAAGTAAAACAAAAAGGTTAGCAGGGATGACTGTGGCTTTGGGTGACTAACTGTAACGGAGAGGAAAATGGGGAAAAATTCTCTGGTGTGGCGACAGGGTAAATGATGAGGGAATGAAGGGTGAAGGTATTTTTGAGCAAACGGATACCTGTTGGGTGCGGGAGACAGGTCAGCAGGTTAACAGATAAGTTAGCTAGTAATAAATGGCCAACGGGTCATTTAGAGCATGAGATGGTAGGTGAAAATGACTAAAGAATACAGTTGGGTGACGTGGTAGGTATTGATTGAGGGAAGTTACCATGGTGAAGGGACTCGTAACAGGTGAATAGGGGAAAGGACTGACAGAGTTATGAGACGTGACCTCTTAGGGAAAGAGGTGGAAAATTATGTCATGGGGTGACGGGGCATGTCAGACAATAATAAGCGGTGGGATTCAGAACCAATGAATTCCTGCCATGTAGAGATAAAGGTCCCACCAGAAAACATTTCATTCCGGACCCCCCCCCTCTGTTAAAAACAGAACGGTCGAGGGGGTCCAAAAAACACCATTAGCCATTGATTTGCACGCTTTCTTCTCGACCGTAGATCTGTGCGCAATATTTAACCAACATTTCCCCCCCCCCACCATTAAAAGTAGAACGGTCAGGGGGGTCCGGAATTCAATCTCATCCATTGATAAACACGTTGGCGCCTCAACCATTTAGATGTGTTCCTTCATTATCTGCGATT
Source organism: Picea engelmannii (assembly GCA_009831015.1). NCBI lineage: Eukaryota > Viridiplantae > Streptophyta > Pinopsida > Pinales > Pinaceae > Picea > Picea engelmannii. The sequence goes on from ML786680.1 coordinate 85,985, forward strand.
CCAGACCCCCCCCTCCATTAAAGGTAGAACGGCCGAGGGGGTCCGAAAAAAATTGTGAACCGTAGATCTGGTCACCCGCTCTCCAGTTGTTCATCTATGCGCAGTCTTTATTTGGTGAGCGCAAAATGATATTTGCTTGGAAACTTAGGATAAGTGCGTTTTGTGGGTTTGCCCAAGCTTTCCCTGTCTTTATCACCATGGGGGTTAAACATCAAGCCTTTAAACCTTAAAGATATGGTTCAACATGGATCATCATGCTTGTTTTATTGACATAAAGCAAACTACCCTATGCTCTAACCTAATTACCTATGACAATTAGCCCAGATTAAGATATTGGACTAAGAAATTACTCTATCCTGGGGTTATCTGACCAAGATTAGGCAGTTTGGTCAAATTTATTCACTAACTAACCTAAATCACTTGGCAAAGATTAAATAGTTTAGCCAAGCTTATTCACTACTCCTATCAACATCAATTTAAAAGAACTTGGCCATGCTGGAATGGTATGGACCAAATCATTGTTATTGCATGGGGCTCTATTGAATTTATTTTATGCCCTCTTTTATTCTTTTTCTTTCTTTTCTTTTCTTTTTTATTTTCTTTTTCTTTTTCTCAAATTATTTGCAAAATGGAAAATCATTTGACAAACAAAAACACTAAAGAGATAACATTTTAGTCACCAGTTGATCCTATAAATTATAGGCTTATAAAAACGGCTCCACCTGGGGATGGTACTCTCCTTGTGAAGTGCCAAGAGTCGTGTTTCTTGATGTTCTGAAAAAACCTTCTCCATAGTTGCCTTTGTTGCTTGATTGGTTTTATTTTTTGAAAATTAGAAGACAATTTTCAGTGGCTTAGGGCCTTCTCTATGGGCTTCAACCATCTAATCAAAGTTATTCACTCAAAAACTTGTAAGCAAAATGAAATGGTTTGTACAATGGAAAAGTGTGACTGAAGGTCCCTACTGAGGAGGTGAATAGTGCTTTAGCATTTTTCCATTTACAGGTCCTCCTGGAATATTGGTCCCATCATTGTTGTTGAGCAAGAAGGCATTATTTCCTCTGAATGCTTGAATCATGTAAGGTCCCTTCCATAAACTATCAAATTTTCCATGCTTCCCCTTATCTTCATTTCGGGCATCCCATCTCAGAACTAAGTCACCTAGCTCAAAGTCATCTTCTTTAGTTCTTTTGTCAAAGATCTTCTTAATGCTTTCTTGGAAAACCTGAGTTTTGTTGTATACTTCTTCTCTGGACTGCTGCAAGTGGATCATCTGGTTTATCCTTCTTTGGGAATCGTTCGTCTCGGTCTGCATCTCTTGCATCAATTTCATTACAGGAACTCCTAAGGAAGTGGTAAAAAATGCTTCAGTGCCATAGACCAGCTGATATGGTGACATACCAATTGACCTCTTGGTGGTCAGTCTGTCGGCCCATAGTGTGAAAACCATCTTGTTATGCCAGGACTTTTTGTTTTCTTGCAACGTCTTCTTAATAATGTTCACCAAGGTTTTATTGAATGAATCTGACAGTCCATTTCCCCGAGGGTAATAGGCTGTGGAATGTCCCAAACCGATATGATACTGGTTGCAAAAATCTATGACCTTCTTAGATCAGAAATTAGCTGCATTGCCAGTTGTAATCTTTCTAGGACATCCAAAACGAGACAAGATATTATTTTCAAGAAATTTAATAATGACAGAATCATTAGCTTGCCTGCTTGGTACAACTTCGATCCATTTTGTGAAATAGTCTTTAGCAGTAAGAATCCACCTGTGCTGGCCCGAGGAGGGAGGGTGTATTTCTCCGATAAAGTCTAATCCCCATTGTTGGAAAGGAGCTTCGACAGAGATTGGTTTCAGGGGCAAAGGGAGAAGCTTCTTTTTTCCCTCAAACACCTGGAATTTATGACACGAAGTCACTTTCTGATGCACATCAACGAACAACGTAGGCCAATAGAATCCATCTCTGAGAATTTTATTAGTTGTGGTCTTCCAGCTCAGATGACCACCAGAGTCTCCTGCATGAAAATCCTGCAATACTTTGTCAACTTCATCCTTCAATAGACAATTTAACAAAATACCTCCAGGATCCTTCCAATATAGGTTGCCTTCTAGAATCCAAAATTTTAATGCTTTCAATTTCAAAAACCTAGCTTTAGTTTTGGTCAAACTAGGGGGATCTTGTAAGTTATGCAACACAAATATCAGGTTTGCGTACCATAGAGAGTTCATAAATACCTCTTTCACGCTTGGAGTCGCCTGCTCTCCCTGTTCATCTACTGCAGCTAAGAAATTAATATCAAGAGCATGGAAATTGGATTCAGCCATTAACTTTGCTAGACCTTGACCTTTAATCAGTTTAGTAGGATTAATCTCTATGTCATATTCCAGAATGATAGCAATCCATTTTCCTCTTTGGTCGTCTAGATTGTCCTGAGTTAAAATATCTTTTTCTACCGCGTTTGGAACATAAGCGATGGTGTGGGAATGGAGAATATATACTCTAAAATCCTTTATGGATTTCACCAGGGCAAAAGCTTGTTTCTCCATTATTTTATAATTCAAAGCAGCATCTCTTAACTCTTTACTGAAAAAGTCTATGGGTTGTTCATACCCTTTGCTATTTTTTTGTAGTAATACTGCTGCAATGGTATGTTCAGAAGCGAAAGAAAAAAGGTAAAAATCTTTGGTGAAGTCAGGACTGATCAAGACTGGAGCCTGTGTGAGTGCATGTTTAACTTTTTCAAAATACTTCTTATATTCAATGTCCCATTTTATTTTTGTGTCCTTTTTTAACATGTTTGTGATGTTCCTGAGAAGCTCAGCCAGGTTAGGTATGAATCTTCTCAGAAAAATTATTTTTCCAATGAAAGACTATAACTCTTTGATATTCCTTGGGTGTTCTAGTTTCTGAATGGCTTATATTCTGTTGGGATCTATCTTAATTCCGTCCTTAGAGATTATGTGCCCCAATAGTTTACCTTCCTCTAATCCGAAAAGGATTTTCTTAAGATTCAGAGAAATCCCAAATTTCCTGCATTTCTCAAACACTCGTCTGAGATGTCTTAAGTGCTCATCATCACATTGGGAATAAATAGTTACGTCATCCAGATAAATGATAATAAATTTGCCAATTTATTCCACAAAATCGATTTCCATCTCTCTTTGGAAAGTGGCCCCAGTGTTCATCAACCCGAAAGGCATTTTCACATACATGAAAGTACCCCATTGTGTTGTGAAGGTTGTTTTCTCTTGGTCATCTGGGTGAACGAGAACCTGGTTATAACCTGAGAACCCATCCAGTAGAGAGATTCGGCTAGATCCAAATACCTTTTGTAATATGTGGTCCATTTTTGGCAATGGGCAGTTTTCTTTTAGAGAAACTTTGTTCAGGTTTCGGAAATCAATACAAAGCCTGATTTCCCCACTTTTCTTTCGGGTTGGAACCAGATTTGAAACCCATTTGGAAAATTGTAAGGGAACTATGATTTTAGCATCATGCATCTTTTTTATTTCTTCTTCTATTAGGGGAAGTAACTTGGGATTGATTCTCCTAAGTTTCTGTCTGAAAGGTTTTTGATCTTCTTTTATCGGGATCCTATGTTGTATGATGCTTGTGTCATAAGATTTTAAATCTTCGTAACCCCAAGAAAACACATCCGAACATTCCTTGAAAAGTTCAATGTATTTAATTTTTTTCTCAGGGGGTAAAGATTTGGAAATTTTTACCATCTTGGGTTTCTCTTCTGTCCCTATGTTGCAGTCTTCAACTTCTTTACCACTGGCTTCAATTTTTTTTTTAGCTACATCATTAAAATCAAAAAGGTCTTCTAAAGGAACTAAACCCCTAAGTAAAACATTAATCTTTAAATGCAAAACATCGGATTCTATCTCATCTTCACCTAACTCTCATGAACCTACTTTATTTACACTGTCATTTCCAAAATCAGATTTATTTACATTTTCATCCTCATTTTCTAAGTCTATGTTTGTACACTCGAAATCATTTTTACATTGTAGAAAATCTTCAATTTGATCATCGTTCCCAAATACCTGTCAGTATCTGATGTTGTCCGGGACAGTCGTTCTGCACTTCACCTCCACCATGTATGGGTGAGTGGAACGAAAAGGTATCTTGCATGTAGATGCTGACGTATCTAACCCATATGCTAAAATATTATGTCCCCTGGGCATCACCTGAAAATCATCTTCAGTGAAACATTCAAGGGCATCCAAAACAACATTCCTATAAGCTCTAAGATGGGGATGTTTTGTTGCATACTCACCTTTAATTTGTTTGATAATTAATTTGGAGTCTCCTCTTGCCATGAATTTTTTGGCACCAACCTTCTTTTGTAGTTTCAGACCGAGCATCAAAGCCTCATATTCGGCTATATTGTTAGTGCATTGAAAATTCAGTTTGTAAGAATGGTTCTCTGAATACCTGGATTTGTGATTGTGCAACCAAACTCCCGCTCCAGCTCCTTCTTTTCTTACAACTCCATCAAAGTCCATGCTCCAGAAATCTGCTGGCAATTCTTCACTTATCACATTTTTCTTTCTTTCTGCCTCGGTGATTTCTTGGTCGTCTTTCGGATCAAATGTTTCCTCTTCCAGCTGAGCGATTTGTTCTCCTGTATCGTCGTCGTTATACAGGATGAAGGAATCTAAATCAGAGTGTGCAAAGTATAGAGGATAGTTATGTGGCTTTTCTTGGCTGCTGACCACATATTTCATCAGTGTTTCTCTGTACAGTCTTCTCTATTTCCCGAATACTGGGATGGTGGCATATGACATATCCAACTGCAAAGTACATTTCAAGTTGCCCCCCTAAGACCTAGATAGCAACATACCATATTTCGGGGAAATGTTTGCGACCACGACATCCATAACCATGATTTTTGCTAGAATCTGAACTAGAGTGATACATAAGTCCTTGATCAAACCGATACATATGACTTTGCTGGAGTCAAAAGAATGTAAATCTTTGTAAGGTCTGGTGACCTCGAGTCCCAGTTTTTCCATTACTGCTTTAGGCATCAGGTTATGGGAAGCACCCGAATCTAACATAGCATTGTGAAAAATCAGGTCATGTATATTAAGGCTGATGTGAAAAGGAACAACAACACCATTGTCAATTTGATCATTAAATTCAAGGCTAAACAAGAGTTTAGGTTGATCATCAGTAAGGTTTACCGTGTCTGAATGATTCATCGACCCAACGGTTAAGGCCTTCATGCCTATATTAGGTTCAATGCTCAGTGCTTTGATCACCTATGATTGGTAGGCGTTCTTACTCATCAACTCAGAAAGGGGAATGGGAATTTTTACTTTGGCTAATTCCCCTTCAAGGTTGAAAGGAGTAGGTGCTCTTCTTTGGCTCAACAATTCTTATTTGTCCACCATAGTCTTCTAGGTAGAAGTATTTGGTGGGTTAGTTGATGAAACCTCAGTCTGCGTTGATCTTTGTAAAATGGTAAGGTTTCTTTTTGCTGGAGCTTCAACATTACCTTTCTCAGGGATCTTCTTGGTAGAAGGCTTAGGGGGTTTCTTGGTTGAAAGCTTAGGGGTTTTCTTGGTTTCGGTCGCTTTCTTCATTTCGGTTACCTTTTTTGGGGAATTTTCATCCGTCTTCTTACTTCGCAAATTGTACTGCCTATGTACCTCCATAATGGCATTTTTGAATGCTTGTTTCTCAGTCTCTTCAGCCTCTTCACTCACCTGTGTTTGAGAAAGAAGGAAAAGTTCTTTCTCTTCCTAAGTGAGTAAAATAGCTTCGTTATCGTGAATGCCCATGAGGTTTATGTGTGTGTCCTCCAATTATTCAATTACCTCTTCTCCTTCATCAGCATAATTTTCCTGTAGGGGTGGTCTGATCTCTTGATCAGGAACCCTCTGTTCTCTTTGATCCCTGGGATCTCTCTGCCTAATTTGAGGAGGATTTCTTTGAAGTTAGGATTCCGAATTTGTGGAGCAGGTTGATTTTTTCTAGGAGGATTTCTTTCGGATACAGTCAGTCTCTACATCATCCTTTCCATTTCTCTAGCTAAGGAATCCAATTTGGCGTCAGAAGAAGATGTGGAAGGTTCTTCTTTAATCATGACTCTCCTCTTGGTCCTCTGTCATGCCCTTTTAGACAACAGGTTGGCCTCCACACTTATTGCGCTTTTCTGCATGTCTTCCAGGGTGGTGAAGTTTCTTTCCCTTAATTGATATGACATATTAGCGTCGAAACCGTCAGGGAATTTTATCAGTGCTAAACCTTGTGGGGGTTTAATATTGGTTGGAATTGCATTGTACAGATTATTGAAGTGGGTGCAGTAATCTTGAACTGTCTCACCTTGATTCCTTCTGATGTTTTCGTATTCTGACAAGATTTGGAGAGGATTTTTCTTTACCTCCCATTTGTCTAGAAAACTTCGTTGAAACGTTGTAAGGTCGAGCACTGAGGCATCACGTAAGCCTTTGTACCATTTCTTAACATCACCGGTCAAACTTTGTGCAAACAATCTCATTTGAACGTCAACTTCATCTACTTCCTGCAGATCAAAATAGTCATTCATTTTATCAACGTGTTGTTGTGCATTCAAGGGCCCTGTTCCATCGAACTGTGGAAGTCTCGTTTGATAATCTTGGGGCATAGCATGTAGAGGTGCGACCAACACCAAGGGGGCATATATGGCTTCCATGATAGGTGGAGGAGGTGGGACAACAACTTGGATGATAGGTGGGGCAGTGATAGAAGATGAGAAGGAGGAGGGGCTTGTTGGCACAGAGTGAGAGGTTTGAGGTTTTGTAGAGGGAGATAGTATTTCAGGGGTCCGGGGTTGCAGGGTTTTTGTATCTAAAATGATTTCAGTCACAAAGCTGTCATATTTTGTTCTAAACAAGCTTTGTTCAAAAATGGTGTCAAAGTTGAGATCTTGAAGGGTAACAAGTTCCTCTGGAAGAGAAGGGGACCTCTGAAGGGGACTATGTCTTCCTGAAACTTCTACAATGGTCTTCTTTCTGAGTAACTGTTCTGGATTATCAGTTTCTATTGCATGTTCTGGTTCTGGGTGGGATCAAGTATAAGTTCTTTTAGGAGCCAGATTTTTAATTTATATATATATATATATATTTTTAGTTTTATGAGTCCGAAATTAATATGTACAAGATTTTAACAACCTCTAAACATTATTTCTTTCTCAGATTTGCAATTTTTTCGGAAACAAAGTTTTCTTCTAGGGAAAAAGAAAACGTGGGGTTAAAAAATTTGTTCAGTTCCCTAGTATGTTCGCCACTATGTTAACGCTCTATAAATTCCCAGAGGTTGTCAGGGTAGAAGAAACTTATAAGAGGTAAATTTATCCAACCACTTCGAAACTGGAATCTAGCCCTACCAATTTCAGAGAGGGATCTCTCTGTATGATTTAGTTATGCTTTAACTTTAAGATATTAGGCTAGTTATATAAAATAAATTAAATTGAAAGGGTTTGTTGTTTGTGTTAAGATGGATGAAAAGGTTTTACGCCTCCATTGGGATATGGGGTCTCTATTATAAAGATATATATCCAAACAGAAAATAAAAGATTATTTTCACAGGGAAAGATAATCCATTCAATGGATTCTTTAGCAGTAAAGTGATGAATAGCAGAAAAGATGAGAGTATCAATTAAAGCAAAGAAGCATTTAAGAATTTCTTCACTGTAATATCAGAAAGATAAACATAAAGATCTTTCCAAGCCGAAACAGGGTATACAAAGATAAATCCTACAACATGCGTTACTTTTAAAATATTAGATTAGAAAACAATATGACAACTAAATGAGAAGAACATTTAACATAGAAAAGAAAACATCACCAATGAATGACACGCGAGAATCTTGTGAAACGTCTCTTTGCAGTACTGGAAGATCTCTTGATAAAAATTACAGTCTTTCTAGATTGCAGGGCATAAAGATCAACCCTCAGTACTTCAAAGTTTGAAGTATTTATAATCAAAATTACATACGATCCTGTCATTAAAGATCAGGATGTGGCAAATCTAAATTTAGTTAACTAACTTAACAAGATACAAAAATTCAAGAACTGTTTGATGATGTGTTGAAACTTCATACTGATTTATGGGGTGAGCCGTTGGTGAGGCCTTTGCATGACCTCGTCTGAATGAATAGTTGACTAGGCTTGGACACCTCATTGACTACTTGATCAGATTGCAAATCTCTTCCCATCGAAGGTGACTGGGAACGACGACTTTGAGTAATCTTCAATATTCTTCATCCATCTCTGTGTACTTGGAAAAAATTGTCTTGATGATGAAGATGTACCGGATCTCATGTTGTATGTTGATGTCTAACTGTAAAGCATCTAAGAATGCCTTGCCCGTGATACTGCCTTGTATTCTTGAGAATTTTGAGCTATCCTTAGCCACAGTGGCTAGTTTCTTTTTGTAATCGGCAAGCATCATTAACTTGTCATTTATAACTCTCAGACCAGGAAGGCCTTTCTTCTGTAGAGCTTCGATCTTGCTGAAAAATCCTTGCACTCCTATGTCCATGGTCTAGACCTTTTCCTCCAGTTGTAGCATCAGTCCTCTCTTGGTAAGGACACTCTTGACCTCAAGGATGGTCTCTATCCTATCTTCAATCTTCAAATCCTCTAGCTCCTCTCTGGTTTTGGAATTCAAAAATTTTATGATCTCAGCAGCTTCTATGGGCATTTCTCCCAGTTCTGCTCTTATCTTTTCAATAGCTTTCTTACTTCTTTGCACTAGTTTGTTTTTCTCGAACATGATTTGTATCATCGGCCATATTTCATTCATGGACTTGGTGATATCCATCCAGATACTTTCCTTGACCTTAGCAAGTGTTTTTCATTCCATTGTTTGCTTCTGAAGCTGTTGCAATTCCTGTTTAAGCTAGTCTGATGTTTGTTTCTCCTTGGAGTAGCTGGTTTGGTAAGAAGACTTGAGTTCCTGAAGGTTCTCAATCTCCTTTTTGAGTCTGCTAATCTCTGTCTCTTGCAAATTCATCTCTTCCATGGATTTAGCCAATTCAACTGTTTTCTCCAGAGATGTCAGTGGAGTTGCCGAGGGAATTTATACTACATACGTTGTGTTCACTCATGTGAGTGGAACTGCGCTCAGTGGAATGACTTCCATGGGATTTGATTTCTCCTTCTCTTTCACTAGTTTTTTCCAATTCCACTTCCATTTCCTTCAATTGTGCATCCTACTCCACGATCGGCTTGAGCATCTCATCATTTTCCCCTTTTGTCTTCGCTATTTCCTTTGCCTGTGAGTCTTCTGTTGGTGGAAGTTTCAATTGTTTCCTTAGAGATGCTATATCGGAATTTTTCTTTTTGAGAATCTCCTCGACTGATTTCACATTTGAGGGATCATATCTGATCTTGAGGACTAGTTCTTCCAACGTCTTAATCCTATTATCCTTGGCAAAGGATGATATTTTTTCTAACTTCAGTTGCATCTGGACATTGCTCAGAGATACCTGTAACCTGGAGGTAGCAGTAGAAGCATTTGCCAATGTGGAGAAAACCATTTCTCTAGTTTTCCTATGCAAATCCATTTGATCAGCTGGGTGCATGTCTTTAGTCTGAAATTTGAATGTTTCCCTTTTGTAATCAGTGATTACTTTCGGGTCTGGCACCTGTGCTTGCAGAAATGCCATGTTCATTCTACCCTTCTCAGTGTCGCATGAAGACAACATTCTGTGTTGTGCAGTTGATGTTTGCTTCCATAACTGAGCATACATGTTGTTGGTCAGTGTCTGATTTTTCTTTTTGATCAGATCATACTTATCAAAAATACTCAATTTTGGTCCTGTTTTGCTCGGCTGGTTGACTGGTGGAGTATCTGTAGGATTTTTGGGCAACACTATAGTCATGATTTGTTTGTCGCTTGTACTAAGGAGAGATCAATCAACCTCCATAGTTGTAGTGGATTGAATTCCCTTTTCACCAGCCGTGTCAAGTTCCTGATTGGTTTTTGGCCTCTTGGTGTGTAATTGGAACTCTTCAAATGATACTTCAGTGATGGAAGGTGAAGTGTCCTTCCTAGGCATTTTCTCCTTGGGAACCTGTGGTGTAGTCATCTGTGAGATAGTGACCGAAAGGTCCTGTTGTTATGTCTCAACCAGACTGTTTGGCTCCCATTCTGTCTGGTTGGCGAAGTTGTCTATCTCAGGCCTGGATGTATGAACATATGGGATATTCTTATTTTTAACCCTTATCTCAGAAATTATCCGACACGGATCATAGTGCCATGTGAAAGTAACAAAAAACTTCATTTCTTTTAGCAATATGTCTTCTTCCTCCCCATCGCCTCGGCTATTGCAGATGAAAGACCCAATCTGCCCTTTGATTCTAAGCTACTATTTCTTCTTCAGAGACACAAAATGTATGTCATATGAATTAATCATTTGTCTTATGTATTCCAGGGAAAATATCCTCATGGGCAGATACTTGGGCAGCTTGTATGGAGCCAATTCGCACCCATACACTCTGATCTCTGTGTGGTCTTGGTATAGGTACCAGTCTCCCATTTTTGCAAGGTCTGAGAAGTGTAGGATCCTCTGAATCTCCTTGTTTATTCTTGGCTCAGGTCTTCCACTGAGCATGCTCACCATTGGATGGTAGAACTGCTCGATGAACTGCTTGAAACTGAATTCTGAAGAGTTTTGTCTGAGCAGCGAAGTCCATGTTGTTACTACCTGCGGCCTCCCATCCTTGTCTATATTCTACATTGAAAAGGAAAATTTTTCCACTTGGAAGAAAATGAACATGTAAGCCAGTAATGAGGGATACCAGAACATGCCTTCCATGGCGAAATTTTAGAATTGCTCATGAATGTTGTTCACCAGCAAAGTGTTGTAGTCAAACTGAGTGGTGGGTTTCTCATCCGTTGAGAAGATGGACAGAAAACCCAATATGGGTTCATCCACCCATTGATCCAAAAAATACCCAAGCAGGGTGCAGAGCGACGAGATGACCTGGTTTCCCTTCACTGAGAACAGGGATGAAGAATATAGGGGATTTGTAGTGGGGAGTTGAGCGGCTTGTGGGAGAAAAAGCTTGAAAATCTGAGCTCTTTGGGGGAATGATGATTTCTGGTATAGTTCTGTGATGATTTCAAGGTTGAAAGGTGAGGCGGATTCGGCTCTGGGTATCTGCATCATATGATCAATGGCTTCTGGTGAAATGAAGAACATAGTTTCTCCTGATGAAGAAACTATGGCTCTCAGGTCAGGGAGGTAATGAGCTTGGAATTTGAGGGCGAATTCAGGGAAATGGTGAACCTGGGGGAAAAGATACAGGGGAAGGTTTGACTCCCAGAGCCCGATTTCATCACTTTGGTCCAAGAAAATGTCCTTTATCCATGACTTTAAATCTGCGAAGTCGAACTCGCATCTAGTGTCTGCGATTAGATGGTCTTTTTCAGCCAGAGGGATCCTGTCGAGGTCGACAGGAGGCGGGAGGAAAAGATTTTCCTCAGCCTCTGTTTTCTTTGATTTTGGCGTCATCACTGTAACAATACCTACAAGTAAAAAACAAAGGTTAGTGGGGATGACTGTGGCTTTGGGCGACTGACTGTAATGGAGAGGAAAATGGGGAAAAATTATATGGTGCGACGACAGGGTAAATGATGAGGGAATGAAGGGTGAAGGTAGTTTTGAGCAAACAGATACTCGTTGGGCGTGGGAGATAGGTCAGCAGGTGAATGGATAAGTTAGCCAATAATAAATGGCCAACGGGTTGTTTAGAGCATGAGATGGCAGGTTACAATGAATGAAGAATATGGCTGGGTGACGTGGTAGGTATTGATTGAGGGAAGTTGCCACGGTGAAGGGACTTGTAATAGGTGAATAGGGGAAAGGACTGACAGAGTTATGAGACGTGACCTTTTAGGGAAAGAGGTGGAAAATGATGTCATGGGGTGACGGGGCATGTCAGATAGTAATAAGCAGTGGGATTCGGAACCAATGAATTCCTGCCATGTAGAGATAAAGGTACCACCAGAAAACATTCCATTCTGGACCCCCCCCTATTAAAAACAGAACGATCGGGGGGGTCCGAAAAACACCATCAGTCATCGATTTGCATGCTTTCTTCTTGGTCATATATCTGTACGAGATATTTAACCACCAT
>ML786680.1:98168-129818 GCA_009831015.1 Picea engelmannii
CGGGGGGGTCCGAAATTTAATCTCAGCCATTGATAAACGTGTTGGAGCCTCAACCATTTAGATGTGTGCATTCATTATCTACGATTCCATACCCCCCATTAAAGGTAGAATGGTCAGGGGGGTCCGGAAAAACTTGTGAACCATAGATCTGGGCGCCCGCTCTCCAGTCGTTCATCTATGCGTGGACTTTATTTGGTGAGCGCAAAATCATATTTGATCGGAAACTTAGGATAAGTGCGTTTTGTGGGTTTGCCCAAGCTTTCCCTGTCTTTAGCACCATGGGGGTTAAACATCAAGCCTTTAAACCTTAAAGATATGGTTCAACATGGATCATCATACTTGTTTTATTGAGATAAAGCAAACTACCCTATGCTCTAACCTAATTACCTATGACAATTAACCCAGATTAAACTATTGGACTAAGAAATTACTCTATCCTGGGGTTATCTGACCAAGATTAGGGAGTTTGGTCAAATTTATTCACTAACTAACCTAAATCACTTGGCTAAGATTAAACAGTTTAGCCAAGCTTATTCACTACTCCTATCAACATCAATTTAAAAGAACTTGGCCATGCTTGAACGGTATGGACCAAATCATTGTTATTGCATGGGGCTCTATTGAATTTCTTTTATGCCCTCTTTTATTCTTTTTCTTTTCTTTTCTTTTCTTTTTTTTTATTTTCTTTTTCTTTTTCTCAAATTATTTTCAAAATGGAAAATCATTTGACAAACAAAAACACTAAAGAGATAACATTTCAGTCACCAATTGATCCTATAAATTATAGGGTTATAACACTACTGAATTCGTATCATTCTGATTCAAAATGGATTCTACCCACTTTGTGAAGTAATCGGTAGCAGTTAAAATCCATCTATGTTGAGCACTTGATTGTGGATGGATTTCTCTGATGAAGTCCAGGCCCCATTGTTGAAAATGGGCTTCATATTTTACTGGGATCAAAGGTAGGGAAGGGAGCTTCTTCTTTCCATCAAACAGTTGGCACGAATTACAGGCCCTGACTCTCGATTTCACATCGGTGAATAACTTTGGCCAGTAATATCCACCACTTAAAATCTTGTAAGTCATTTCTCTCTAGGCATGGTGTCCTATGCACACTCCTTCATGGAATTCATCGATGACGCCTTCTGTTTCAGACTCTGTTAGGAAACATAACAAGAAACCTAGGGGGTGTTTCCAGTACAGTTGACCCTCAATAATACAATATTTAATTGCGTGCAGCTTCAAAGTCCTTGCTTTAGATAAATTCATGTCATCTGGGCACTGAAGAGTAAGTAGGTATGTAACGATGTTGTGATACCAGGTAGAGGCAGAAAAATTATCTTCAATTCGCACAGTAGGCGCCTGATCTTCAATTTCTTCTATATCCAGGAGGGATTCATGTGATTCGATATTATTTATCTCGAGCACCCTGAAATTTGATTCGGCTAACAGCTTCGCCAGGCCTTGACCTTTGACTAAATTGGTCGGCTTCACTTCTAGAAAAAACTCTTGAATTGTATCCAACCATCGACCTCTTCGTCCATCACTGTCTGGTTGAACCAAGATGCCTTTGATAGCATTTGTTGGCAGGTAAGCGATTACTTTGGAATGCAATACATATGTTCTTAAGGCCTTGAGAGCCTTCACCATTGTGTATGCTTGTTTCTCAAGTATGTCATATATTAATTATGCACCCTTGAGGCTTTTGCTGAAGAATTCTATTGGTTTCTCGAATCCTTCCTCGTTCTTTTGCAGGAGTACCACTGCAACAGTATGTTCATAAACGAATGAGAAGATCAAGAATTCCTTTGTATAGTCTGGACTTGCTAGCACAAGTGCTTCCCCTATACCTTTCTTGACGCGCTCGAATGATGCTTTAGATTCAACAGTCCATTTCACTTCGTTGTCTTACTTCAACATATCTGTAATCATTTTAATTATTTCAGCAAAATTGGGAATGAATCTTCTCAAAAAGTTGATCTTTCCTAAAAAAGATTGAATTTATTTTTTGTTCCTAGGAATATTAATCATATCTATAGCCTCAAATCGTTTAGGGTCGACCTTGATTCCTTATTTTGACACTATATGAACCAAGATCTTACATTCTTGCACAGAGAAATATGATATCTTGGGATTAAGAGACAAACCAAAATTTATGCATTTTTCGAAGGTCTGCTTGAGGTGTAGCAGATGTTCTACATTAGAGTTAGAAAAAATTGTAAAATCATCAAGATAAATAACAAAAAAATTGTCTTTCTCACTGAAGAACAAGATGTCCATCACTCTCTGAAAAGTAGCCCATGCATTCATCAAACTAAATGGCATTTGATCATACATAAAAGTTCCCCACAGAGTGGTAAACGCAGTCTTTTCTCTGTCATCTTCATGGAAAACGATTTGATTGTATCCGGAAAAACCATCAATCATGGACATCATGTTAACTCCAACTACCTTTTCTAGGACATGATCCATTTTCGGGAGAAGGTGGTTGTCTTTGTGGGACGACCGATTTAAGTTTCTGAAATATACACAAAACCTTATTTCACCATTTTTCTTTCTGACGGGGACTAAATTTGCTACCCATTCGGAATACCTGAGTGGAACAAAATTTTTTGCATCGATAAGTTTCTTGACTTCCCTTTCTACCACCAGCAGGAGAATAGGTTTTATCTGTCTGAGTTTCTATCTGAAATTCTTAATACCATGTTTTAGAGGAATCTTATGTTCAATAATAGAGGTATCATAAGTTTTCAGATCATCATAAAACCAAGCAAAAACATCCTTGTACTGCCTAAGCAACTCAACATACTTAATTTTCATTTGGGCCAGAAGGTACTTTGATATCTTGACCATTTTTGGATCTTCGTTAGTTCCTACATTATAGTCTTCAAATTCTTCGGGTTGAGGATGTAAGGTATACTTTAAAGGTATGTCATCCTGGTCAAACAACCTTTCTAAGGGGACCAGGCCTCTGGGAATCTGATTTTTCTTAAGCACGAGCATACAGTGGTTTGCGATCTTGTCTTGGAATTTTTTTGGGTTCTCTCCTTCTTGCATAACCCAAGCAGGATCATTTTGGTTTTCCTAATCTATGTGAGTTTCAAAAAAGTCATCAACCATATCCAGAAATTGTTTGCTTTGTTCGTCATCCTCGAACACTTGCCAGTGTTGAACGTTGTTCGGGATCAAAGGTCTGTGTCTCATCTCGATGTGATACTTTAGATCCAAGACAGTGGGTGGTATGAAGTTCGCAATAGCCTTGGTCAAGGAATCATCTTGTTGGTTCTCCATTCTGGGAATAAAGTGTATGTTAAAAGACGAGAAGAAATTCTCTATAATATCCCAGGCACAATTCCTGTATGATCTCAACCTTGGGTGCTTAGCTTGATACTGTTGTTTCACATTTTTTACAATAAACTTTGCATCACCATAAACTATTACATGTTCGATTTTTTACTTTCTCGCAACTTCTAATCCTAAAACCAGAGCTTCGTATTCACAGACATTATTCATATAATCGATATCCCATTGTAACCTATAAGAGAAGGGAATAACATACTCGTCACCTGGTGCCACGAATAAAATTCCATATCCTGCTCCTTCGCAGGATGAGGCACCATCGAAGAACATTTTCCTCATTCCTTCTCTATTATATACATTTTTCTTTGTTATTTCTAATTTTTTATTTTCTTCTTCTTTACATTCTTCGAAATTGTCACCTATAGATAATATACAATTTCCTAAGTCCTGATCAGAAACATAGACTGGGTAATTATTAGGGTTTTTTGGGTCACTTATAGTATATGCTAGTCTAGTATCTTTGTACAGTCGTGTGAATTTCCCATCAAAAATTGGGATCGTAGCATAATTCATGTCTAGCTGAACCGATACTCCTAATTTGGCACCCCAAGACCTGGATAGAAGCATGTCGTACTTGGCAGGGACGTCAGCAATGACCACATCCATAAGGATACTTTTTATAGGGATCTGAGAAAGATTTACTACCAAAACTTTAATCATTCCTAGACACTTAACTTGTCTAGAATAAACAAGTACAAGTCATGATAAGGTTTAGTAATTTCGAGGCCCAATTTTTCCATGATAATTTTAGGCATTAAATTATGAGAGGCCCCATAATCTAACATGCAATTGTGGAGTAAATGGTCATGCACATCTAGAGTAATATAAAATGGAGCAACATAATCTTTATTGTTTTCGATGTGTGGACCAAACATGATCGTAGGTCTTTTGTCCTGCAGATTAATAATGTCTGTATGACATTCAACATCAGATAAATGTATCACTTTAGCGATTTGGTTTTTATAAATCGTGTTTTTTGCAAGCTCAACTAGAGGCATTTGGATTTTAATTTTATTAAGTTCATTTTCTAAACTAAAACCCCCAATTGTTTTTTCAATTTCTATGGTTGGAATTTATGCTTCTGTATTTTTCAGTTTCTTAGTTTGCATTGTTCTTGTTTGAACTGGCTTTGTCCAAGAAGCTTGTGTTTCAGTTGGTGGTTTAGTAACTCCTGCCTCATTTTTTTTACTTCATGACAAAATCTTTTTTGGTGGAACATTCATAGATTTTTTCTCTCTGGGCCTTAAATCATACTTTTGTTGGAGTTCGGCCATTATTGAGTTAGCGAGCCTTTGGTACGTAGAATCTCCCAGATTATTGATGTTTTCCTCATTATTAAATAGGGATTCCAGGTCTAAATACTTCTCATAATCCTACATGGTTAAATGTGGCTCCATATCATCATCGCTAAGGTTATTCAAATCTTCTTCTAACTCATAATTTTGCATTTCATCCCCCTGCATAAAATTTTCAGTTTTAAACGGGGCTTGGATCTTTTGATCTTCATTTTTTACTTGTCTTTGTTGTATCTGGGGGTCAGGATTTCTCTTGAATTGATTCCTACTACCTAGTGTATGGATCATGTTTGGCTTGATCTAATTATATTATGGATATTTTGTTTGATAAATATTTAATTATCTTGGCCATCTCATCCATCTTTTCTTCTGCGGAATTTCCAGATCCAAAGGGCCCGACCTGCTCTTTGAAACGCCTAGATTCTTTGGCTCCAAACTCAACCTTAGTTTTTAATTTCTCGGATGACATCATATTAGATTCAATTTCTATGGCATCATCTTGCATTCCTGATAAAGTGGTAGATCTCCTTTCTCTCAGAAGTAGAGCGAAGTCGGGATCAAAATCTCCTGCAAAAAATACCTTTGCAGCAGGTTGGGAAGGTTTGACTTCAGCTGGTATTTTGTTATACAGTTTATTGAACCTCTTGGTAAATCCAAGGAATGATTCAGAAGTCATGTTTCTTAAATCCCCAAACTTGGTTAAATAATAAATATGGTCCTTTTTCTCGCCCCACTGTCTTAGGAAGGCATTTTCTAGTTCATCGTATGATCATATGGAACCTATAGAGAGTCCTCTGAACCAGGTTCTCACTTGTCCTTCAAAGGTTTGTACTAACAACCTTGAGTAAACTTCCTCATGTTCAATGCCAAGGATATTAGCAAAATGATCAAAAAAGGCTATGTGTTCAGTTGCGGTTAGATCTCCTTCTCCGATGAATTTGGGGAGGTTCTTCATGTAATTTTTGGGTAAATCATGAAGGAGAGCAGGGAGGACCAAGGGAGTGTATCTAGAATCTACCTTGGAAAATATTCTAGGAGGTGACCTTGTCCGCTAGCTCCACCACCTTCGGCGCCTCTAGCACCAGCCATCGAAAGTCTAGGAGATGGACTTCAGGGGTTAAAAAGGGGATTTTCAAAAACTGCAAGGGACTAAGTTGTTGACTTTCCGACTACTTCGAGTTGTGGTGAATGAAATTTGGGGAAAAGAAAACTAGAAGATGGAAGATCTAGATATGGGGGAAAAGGGAAACCTTGGCCAATTTCCTTAGGTTTACTGGATGTATATATGTGAGAGGTGATAGGAGATCAATCTGAGTATAAAACGTACTCTTTAGAGTTTTCAGAAACAACAACCTTTTCTTCGGGAAAGGATAGGATTGACATATCGTTAATTAAAGAGAGAATGAAAGGGATCCTTTGTTGGTAAAATTATGTGTTGAGTCAATTTCAAATTTTGTCTCATGAACAATCACCTCTGGATTTTTGAGTTTATCCTCAGTTTCACTAGTCGATGCCTCTGCGGAATGAATTTGTTTAAAACTTTCTTTAGGGTTTAGTTCTTCAACCTGAACCTTAGGATTAAATTGCGTAATTTGGGGTTGATATACTTTACCTGCTGATGCAACAGTCGATTTGAGATACCCTTTGGTTACAATAAATTTTCAGGATCTGACACTGGTGTGGTCTGCTTATCGTCTAGATTTTTCCTGGTATTCTTTCGACCAAATGCCAGTTTTGTCTACGGTGGAGTCTCCAAGTGAAAAATAAAATAAGCCTTACTTAAGTATTCAATCTTTTTTCACCATCAAAGATCAAAATTTGATTTGTCATTTTCCTAGGGAAAATGATTTTGTTTTTTCATCCCCGACAACGACGCCAAAAAGATGTTGTTCCTGAGATTAAACTTAAGGCTCAAAGAGTAATGTCAAGCATCAGGAATGTTTAAAGAGAATGTTTTTAAAAGAGTGTTTTTCCTACCTTTAGTTATATAAGAAGTGATCCTTAAATGAAATTTATAATAGGGGAGTACATAGGATGTATTCCGTTGTCTAAGTCACAATTATAATATCAAAATGATGTGAAGGAAGAATACAAAACTGTTAAACAAAGCTAGGCATCAATTGCAGATGAATCTCACCTTGTTTGTAGTGGAATAAAAGTAGGGAGTGCACCCTTGAACATGATATAAAGTACAGTAATTCACACACCTTGCAGGTATTTTTTTACTCACAGTAAATACAGAGGAAAAAATTCTTACTTAATGAATTGCTGATAAAATACGATTACAGTAGTTGTAATACTAAATTTCAATCAATCATTTATCAAGGAATTACATAAGGAAATTCGGAGATATGGAAATACAGAAGAAACACACAACTCAAACTCAATGAAAATTAGAATCTTTGTCTGCACTTGTATTAATACTCAAAAAAGGATAGTTTTATCTATTACATCTGGAAAGAAGCAGACCTCAATAGATATTGAATCTATGTACTTATACAAAAACTGTCACAACCTAAAATAGTTGGACTTCTTGTTCGACAACACAGGTATTCCAACAGAGGACAAACACCTTCAGTAACCACTCACATAACCAGATCAAAGACCAATACACCAATGTTTTGCATGGTAAAATCCCTACAGGGAAACATCCATGTCCCCAACCAATGTGGCCACTTGGAGCAGTTTATTAATGCAAAGAAAAATATTATAGAGAGATTTTACAAGAGAGTTTCTCAAAATCGATCATCGGCAAATGACCCTCCATGCTCTTTAAATAGAGATCATGGACCAATCGGGTGTTAAGCCATGGATCAATGGTCGTTAAGATTCAGGAGAGTATGAACCGTCGGATCACTCTATGTCGGGAACATATCGTGACTGTCGGATTTCCTAACTACAAATGCATACTAATGGATACTAAAGAAACACACTAGAAAACACACTTTTACCTAACGACACAATAGACCAAGTAGATATTAATAACTCATAAGTGTCTAAATATCCTAACATCCCCCCTTAAGAACAACTTGGGATAGGATTGAAGGATTTACAATAGTGACATTATAGGAGAAGGAAGGAGGCATTAGAGCCTATCCCCCCTTAATGACAACTTCCTGAACTCATAACATAGATCGAAGTTTGGAAAACTTCTCTTTTGTAAGAGACTTTGCGAAAATGTCTACAACTTGATCTTCTGTAGGGAAAAAGAGCACTTCAATAACTTGATCATGAATGATATTTCTGATGAAGTGCATGTGTAGCTCGATGTGTTTGCTACGTTAATGTTGAACTGGGTCTTTGGCAAGCTTGATGGCACTCTGATTTTCACACCAAAGGTTGGTCAGATGTTGGTGCTGGAATCCAAACTCTGAAAGGATTTGTCGAAGCCACGGGGCTTCCTTACTTGCATTTACCACTGCTCGGTACTCTTCTTTTGCCAAAGAAAGTGCAATAGCCTCTTGTTTCTTACAGGCCCAAGTGACAGGTCTTGAACTAAGGCTAAAAATATAACCTGCAGTAGACTTCCGATCATCAGGGTTGTCGGCCCAATCGGAATCTGTGAAACCAACCAATAAAGGAGTCCCCCCCTGAACTGTAATGTATCCTGAACTGAACCGAACCACGAACATAGCGAAGTATCCTTTTAGCTTCTTTCCAATGGCTTTCATGGGGTGTTTGCATATATCGGGAAATAATACCAACAGCAAAGGAAAGATCAGAACGGGTATGAGTCAAGCATAAGAGGCTACCAACTAACTGACGGTACAGGGTGGCATCAACTTCAGGAGAATTATAGGTGGAAGAAAGCTTGACTCCAAACTGGAAGGGAGAAGGGGTTGGTTTACAATCATCCATGTGAAAGCGACGAAGAAGGTCATAAGCATACTTAGATTGGGAAAGAAAAATTCCTTCATTGGTTTGCAAAACTTGGAGGCCAAGGAAATAGTGAAAAAATCCTAAGTCTTTCATTTCAAATTTCTTCTTAAGGCAGGTTTTCACATGGTTTAAAAGTTTTGAGTCACTACCAGTAAGGATAAGGTCATCAACAAAAAGGACAAGGATTATGATATGGCTTCCTACTTTCTTGGTATAGACATTAGGATCATAATGGCATCTAGAGAATCCAGTGGAAATAAGAAATATATCCATTTTGGCATACCAAGCTCGAGAAGCTTGCTTGAGACCATAAAGAGATTTCTTAAGGTGACAAACAAGCCTAGAGTCATTCTGGACATAGCCAAGAGGTTGTTCCATGTAGATTTCTTCTTGCAAATATCCGTGCAAGAAGGCAGATTTAACATCCATCTGATGGACCTCCCATTTATGTGAGGCAACAAGGGAAAGAACAAAGCGGATGGAATTCATTTTTTCTACAGGGGAAAAGGCTTCATTATAGTCAATTCCTTCAACTTGGGAAAATCCTTTGGCAACTAACCGAGTCTTGTGTCTTTCAACACTTCCATCTGATGCATACTTAGTTCTGTAGACCCATTTTCATCTAACAAGTTTTCTTCCTTTTGGAAGAGGTACAAGATCCCAAGTATTGTTTTCCATTAAAGAACGATACTCTTCATTCATTTCTATATCCCAATCAGGATGACCAAAATCTTTTGCAAATATATTTGGATCATGAGTTTCTGAAACTTGAACCAAAAAAGAAGATTCTCGTTGGAACTTTGAACGTGTCCGATGTTGATCTGAAAGATCACCAACAAGATCACCAGCTGCTTCTCGTGTTGAACGGACCCATCTAGGAAGCGGTGGAGCTAGTGTTGGTTCAGGTTAAAAGGACTCATCTGGAGGAGGGTGAGAAGGCGGAGGTGGATTTTCATCCTCACTGTCATCATCTGAAGAAGAAACCAGATCATGAGAAGGTACAAATGTCGAAGATGGCTCGTAGGCCGAAGAAGGCACAATCGTCGAATTAGGCTCACAGGCCAAGAGATTTTAATCAAATTTAACATCTCTTATAATAATAATTTCATTACAATGTGATTAAAGAAGTCTGTAACCTTTTACATCTTCAGAATAACCAACAAATATACACTTCTCACTTTTAGGTTGCAATGCTTTCCTTTTCTCATCGGGAAAGTGAGCCCAAGCTATACTGCCAAATACACAGAAGTGACTTACATCTGGTTTAATTTTAGTCCAAGTTTCTTCTGGTGTTATATTTTTAAGAGCCTTTGTGGGAGTGTGATTTACTATGTAATTTTCACAGTTGATGGCTTCCTCCCAATACTTTAGACTTAATCCCTTAGATTGGATCATACAATTAGCCATTTCTTTTAATGTGCGGTTCTTTCTCTCAGCAACACCATTTTTTTGTGGTGTATATGGAATAGTGTGTTGCATTTGGATTCCCTGTGTAGTGTAGTAGCTTGTAAAATTATTGTTCACATATTCGTCTCCATTATCTGTTCTTAACCTTTGAATTTGATGTCCAGATTGCTTTTCTACAAGGGCCTTGTAGGCCAAAAACTTGTCAGAAACTTCACTCTTGAGTTTTAAGAATTAAAACCAAGTACATCTGGAAAAGTCATCAATGAAAGTTAAGAAATACTTGCACCCAAAAAAACAAGGCGAAGAAAGTGGACCACACAAATCACTGTGAACAAGCTGCAAAGGACCCGAGGCATGCCAAGAGGCATGTTTGTCAAAACTGTCGTGATGATGTTTTCCAAGAACACAACCAGCACAAACACCATCTCTGCATGAAATAAGAAGAAGACCAGTCACCATCTGTTGATTACATAGTTGTTTCAATGAGTGATAGTTTAGATGACCAAACTGCTCATGCCAAAGTTTGCTCAAGTCATCGCTATGAGCAACAAAAACTGATGAAAAAGTTGATGACCCAAAGTTGTCAAACTTTTACAACCTGGTAATATCATCAACAATTTCAGTTACAAGAACATGCTTAGGATCTTTTAGATCCTTGATTACAACTTGGTGAGGTGAAAACTTGATGGTTTTACCTTCACTTGAATGAGTGATTTGATATACTGATGGAAGGTTACAAGAAATATTGGAACACATAATACATCATTGAAATGACCATTATCTACTTGAAGTGTTCCAGATCCTGCAACACTAAGAGATCTATCATCACCAACAAATATTTTCTTGGTGTTACATTCATTTAGAGCAGAAAATATGGCTTTATCCTTAGCCATATGATAAGATGCTCCTGAATCAATAAGCCACTCATCAGAAGAAGAAGTAGTAGTAGAATTTGAATTTAAGGAGAAAGCAGAAGCAGAAAGTGCATGTCCATGAGAAGAAGAAGTAGAATCAATACTGATATTGTGCTTCTTCATCTCTGCTTCTAAAGATGCCATCTTCTTGAAACATTTGGACTCATCATGACCATATTTATCACAAAAGTTGCAATTTTTGTTAGTATTCTTACTTTTATATTTTTCTCCTTTGTCACCAATAGGAGCTGAAGTTGTCTGAGTAGGTTTGGGACCCTTATGTTGTTTTTTTTTGTAGCAATGATGTTGCTTCTTGGGATACTTGGGTTTATCTTTCTGCTAGGAAACTAAGGCTTTGTTGGAGGGACCTGCAGTGTTGATCACTCCAAATTGTACAAGCTTATCTTCCTCTCGAATCAAAGAAGCACAAAAGGCTCAAGAGTGGGTTTTTCATAAGCTTCTTCCCCTAGAGCCTCTCTCATGGCATAAAAGGTAGATACAAACACAAAATATGCACTACCTAGCTTATAAAGAATAAGATAGATGCAATGCTCTTCCTCCATCTTTATCTTACATTCTTCACATAAAATTCTGAGTGTTTTAAACCTCGATAGATAGTCTCCAAGGCAAGAAAAATCATTTGGACTCAAGGTCAATATTTGATTTTCTAACTGTTGTGCTCGAATAATATTGACTTTACCAAACACAGATTCAATCATGTTCTAAGATTCTTTGGGGTCATCATTATCTCGAAGGTGGTACCTTAAATCAGGAGAGATGAAAATTCTGATTAGTCCACGTTCTTCGTCATTCCTATTATCCCACTTGGATTTCTTATCAGCATCAGTGGGTGCATTTTCCTTTCCCAAGGTAATCCAGTACAAGCCTTTACTTCTTAATAAATCTTCCATATGAGATTTCCATTGGAAGTAGTTGTTGTTGGTAAGCAAGACAGTACTTGTAGAATCCATATTAAATATGCAGATAATGTGGATTTAAAATATGAAATTGATGATCTAGATGGAAAGAGCTCGAAAAGTTATGCGGTTTTAAAAAACCCGGCACTAAAAACGGACTTCCGATGTTAGAGTTATGCCATTTTTTAAAAAGGCACAATCGGTAACCAAATGACCACGTGATTGTGTAAGTTGCTTTATGAAGTGACCCACTTTTATAAAGAGAAGTGGGGATCACTTTTACAATGAAGTTACTTTATAACAGAAAAGTTGCATGCAAAATAAATAACTCTAAAATAAAATATTAAAGCTACTTATAGTGATTCACTTTTATACTCAAAGTGAAATACACTTTACAATTTTAGCATGAACTTTTTCAAAAAAGGTAACAAAAGAGAGACTTGAACTCAAGACCTCTTACTTAATAAGGCAATTTTTAACCAAATGATCTAGAAAACATATTGTAATGTTCATAAGGAGGATTAAGGGTGGTGTTGTTGATGTTGTTGTTGTTGTTGTGGAAGAGGACCTTGGAGAGCGTGCTAAAAAAAAATCTTTTCACACAAGAAAAAAAAATTGCTTCTCTATGACAACAAGGGTTAGATCTCGGTTAGCTTACCCGGAAGATGCACCTTTTCCTATCTATTTTTTATTTGCCGAGATCACATAGGACGTGGGGAAAAGAGCATACATAGATATAAAAGAGTAGCAACCTGGAGATAAATAAAACAAAACCGAAACAAAACCAAAATACTACTCTGCAAAAATTTAAAAAAATGTGTATTCAAGCTTTATACCTCTAGATTTGACTATAATGGTCATATCTTGGGAAAACGGAAACCTTTTCAAGTGAAACGAAAAGTGTTCCTGACTAAAACGAGTGCTCTGGATGCAATGTAATAGTCCTCTCAACCCATAAATGTATGGAAATGATAGAAAGTGGAGATGAGACAAATCAACTTCACGATCTCAATCTACAACAGGAGCGGGTCTTCAAACAGGCTATGATACCATGTTCGACAACACAGGTATTCCAACAGAGGAAACACACCTTCAGTAACCACTCACATAACCAGGTCAAAGATCATCACACCGATGTTTTCATGTGGTAAAACCCCTAAGGGGAAACATCCACGGCCCCAACCAACACGACCACTTGGAGCAGTTTATTAATGCAAAGAAAAAGATTACAGAGAGATTTTACAAGAGAGTTTCTCATAATCGATCATTGGCAAATGACCCTCAATGCTCTTTAAGTAGATATCATGGACCAATCAAGTGTTAATCCACAGATCAATGGCCGTTAATATCGAGGAGAGTATGAACCGTCGGATCACTCTATGTCGGGAACATATCGTGACCATCGATCCTAGATACAAATGCATAGTAAAGAAACACACTAGAAAAACACTTTTACCTAATGACACAATAGGCCAAGTAGATCTTATTAAATCCTAAGTGTCTAAATGTCCTAACACTTCTTACAATATTTGATTAAAATAACATATATATGAATAAGACAACAGTGTGTAAAATATGATGAGCTCCGCTGGCATCCTCCTCTGGCTCTTCACCTGCTTGGAAAAAATGTTTCTTTTCCTTAGTCCTTTAGGCTGAACACAGTTTTCATACAGACTCCTTAATAATCTAGCATATTGTCTTGGTCATTTTAGTTTTGTTGCCACCTGTCCCTCTAGATATGTTCAACAATGCAACGGATCACAGTTGAGATCAGGGAGGAAGGATAATTGGATGAGTAGCACTGCAAGGCTCGTCAAGGAATGTATAACGGGCATAAGAAAGAATAACTGTTTGTGGGAAGAATGACAATGGAACAAATGTATGATGATGAATTAGGGATAAGTGGAGATTAGAATGTGACTGAATGAGATAAGTGGTTGTAGGAATGTGAAAGGTAGGGAGGGTAAAAAGAAAGGCATTGTGCATGTTTTCTTATTTTCTTCCAGCTATGCTTGCTTTTCCATGTTCGATACATTGGTTGCATCTATCCAATAATTCCACCACGAACCTTGAGGGCTCAATTGTTTCATTTACCTAAAAAGTGAATAATTTCCTTTCTACATGAGGCATCTTTTCTTGGATCCTTTTTACTTCCTGATTTGTGGCTTGGAACTCTGAGCTTAGACTTACTAGCCATTTATTGATCTTAAGAATATCAATTTGGCTCATTTCATGAATGGTTGTTAGAGTTTCTTCTTCACTCTTTATGGAATTTTCTTCTTTCATTTCAATATCAATTTTCCCCGGGGATTCTGAGATATTACTTCCCTCAAAATCAATTAGCTTCTTGTCTAATGATGACAACTCTTCTGGGCAAGCGTCCTTTACCTCCCTGGCTAATATTTTTCTTTCTTCCAAATTTGTTTCCCAGACCTTTAAGGCCATATCACCTCGTAATTGTTGAGAAGGAGAGAGCAGAGGAAAATCAGAGACATTATATTTAATATGATAGCTTCTTGAAACCTAGTTCAGGTTGAGCAAGCTTATCTTTTCTTGACATAGATGTCCTTTAGAGAAAGGTCTACTTCCTGGTAGCAGTTTTGGATGGCATCTACTTTCAGAAAAAGGTCTTGTTGGGCAATTTCTAGCTTCTCAATTATTTCCAGTTCTTGAGTTTGGAAGGTTGAGATATATATCGAGGTACCTTCGGTTAGTCCAATCTAGCTTGCAATTGTTTTATCAATTCATCGTGTTGAGTGACCAATCCTCGGTTGGTTTGTGAACTCTGATGGAGCTCCTCAAGGTTGGCCTGAAGAGGTTGGATTTGTTGTCGATCATGAGCTCTGATTTGCTCGAATTCTTTACTCATCTTGTTCCTAATAGTTTGTTCCATGGAATGTATTTGAATTTGAAAGTTCTCTACCGATAGGCACTTCTATCGCAGTTGTTCGACCAAATTACCCACAGACCATTGATTGGCAGTGGCAAAAGCAACTAACGAATCTGCAACTTCTTTCACGAATTCTGGATCATCTCGATCATTCTTGTCATACACCATTCTCTACTTTTTAGTTATCACTCAATATTTTTGGTGTGATTCCCTTTTCATGATGGCCTTATGTTTTCTACTAAATAATAAATTTGAAGGAGGCATCTTTTCAGGCGAGATGGGGGTAAGATCATCAACAAAAACAATTTCGGAATTAGGATTTCTGAAGATGGATTGCAGAGGTGTCAATGATGTAATGGGAGTACCAATCTCCATAGACTATTTGCAATTATGTTTTATTTGAGGTGCCAGCAAGGGTAGTTAGTGACAAAGGAGGCACATTTTTTCCCTGTTTTAGGAAAGCTTCGAGTTGATATTTTTCTTGGGGGCTTAGTTGGCCCGACAATGTTGCTTCTAATTTTTGTGTCAATACCTCCAAGCTCTTCGAGGTTTCCTCAAATTTATGTTTACCAGAGTGAATCGATTCAGAATCTATAGGCATGGCTTCCTGAGAAGGCGGAGTGGCTATTTTCTCTCCTTGTAGTACCTTTGGTATACTATTCCGCCTATGCTTTTGAAACTAGCTTGTTGATCCGGGGGCAGGGTTTGGAATCTGTCATGCACCTCCTCATAAGATATAACTCCCCTGAATATTTCTTCATACGGGGAATTTTCGTGCATATATCATTTCATGTTGAACTGGGCTAGGTTTTTTTCCCCAATATTACGTGGATCATGTCTTTTGAACTCGATGTCAACCAATTTGACATCTTCCAGAGCCGCAGCCTCCACTTTGGAATGACCAAAATCCAGTAATGAAAACATGCCAAACTGGATAGAGAAAGTCATCCATACCTTTTTTTGTGCTGCCTTCAGCTCTTTTTTTATGCCTTATATTATTGTCTGGTAGTCCACTTCTCTGCATACCAGTCGGTCTGTTAAAAATCGTGGGAGAGCATGGGGAGGAACCAAGCACCCAAAGACCCTGATGTAGGAGAAGTTATCCTCAATAAACTAATCTTCTAGCTTACCAAGGTTTCCCATAATCTTATCTGAAATTTGAGGAGGTGGGTGACCATACAGGGCTATATGAAAAGGAACCACAACATTGTGACAGATTTCATAAAAGAAATCCTTGGATTTTTCTTCCCATAGCTTGGAATGGTAGAAATGAATGGGCTCGAAACCGGTCAGGGTCGAGATCCAATTCATCGATGGAAAAGGTGTCATGAAATAGATGGCGTCCATGATATATGTCGACATGTAAAAGGGGGTAGGCTATCCTTTTGAATTCACTGTTTTATATTCGACAATCCCTTTGGCCAAGTTATCGAACAAAATTTTGGCCCAATTGAAAGTGAAATCCCCTGCTACCTCGTGCATCATGGATACCCATTCCACCGAGAAATGCATAGGGCTCTTCTTCCCGAAAAATTGAAATAGCATCATGGATACATATACCATATGAGCATCCAAAGATGTTTTGGCATATATACCATGAGCATCGGTTCTGAATCTATCTGAGTGCCCCCACTAAGATTTGATTATATCGGGAAAGTTCATGGCATATTGGATGCACTTTGTTGGCCCTTGACCAAGTTTTGAGAATTCTTGGTCACGTTTGACGTAAATTTGGGACTTCGATAGGCTGTTGAAGGCGGAGCGCAAGACGAAGCAGATATCACGGGATCTCGGCCCCTTTTAGGGCCTTTTTTTGGATTCGAGATTATGTAATGGGTATGGGATGTCGGCCCATGGGTTTACCCATGTTTAGGCCTATTTTGTAATGTATAAATAAGTATCTAGGTGATGGAAGAGAGAGACCTAGAGACCTAGTAGGTCGGTGTTCTAAGTGCTAGAGTTGGATCTATCTGATCAAGAGTTGTAAGCACTTTGTGCATATTGTGTGGGGATTTAAAGGCTAGTGCAAGTAACTGTAAGAGACTGTGTGAAGGCTTGGTGTTGTACCCTAGCTAGAAGAAGGAGGATCTGGCGGAGTGCGCGCAAATATCCTGTCTTCTACAGAGTAGAACTTGGATGCTATGTGTATGTAATAATCTTGACCAAAGATAATAAAGAAGAGAAGAGTTGGTGGACGTAGCCCCAGGGTGGGGGTGAACCACGTACATGATGTGTTTCTATGCTTTGTGCGATGTATTGATGTGTTTATGTGTTTACTTGCTTAGTTCTTTAATATAGATGAATGATAGATAGATCTGTTGATGCTTAGTGCTTAATAATATGGATGGATGTTAGATCTGATTTATGTGTGTATGCTTAGTGCTTAAGTACCTTAGATCTGAATGAATATTGTGATACTCTGTAATTATGGTTTAACTGTGTTGTAACTAAGAATGGATATTGATTAATATTAACTGTTGAGTGCTTTGTTAAGTGTTAGAATCATAGATCTATGTCCCAACTAAGGTTGCATACATATGAGTCTTGCAACCACCCCTACCTCTACCTCGGGTGAGACTTCATCTGCTTCGCAGGTGTTGCCGAAAGGGCTGGTAGTTAGGGTTTGTTGGTGCATTATTGTAGCATTGAACCCTGGGTCTGCCCCTATGCCAAAAAATGGTTCTGTTGTCGAGACCTGAAACTATGATTGTTGGGAACTGAAGAAAAAGAAGCTTTGTGCGAAGATTTGACCTAAAATTGTGAAAGCTCTATTTTTAGATCTGTCACCCTAGTGCGCAGTATTCTACTCGATCTGTGAAGATTTGTGCTAAGAAAAGAAGCCCGATCTGAAGAAAAGAGGTAAGATCTGAATGCTTTGTGCTCTGATAAAGGTAAGAATAGTGAAAAGTTTTAGATATGGAAGCTTTGTGCTCTACTAAAGATAATATTAGTGGAAATTTTTGTTTCTAAAGTATGGATCTAGGTATGTTTGATAATATTTGTCCTAGCTTGAAAACTAGGGCATTGATAGAAGAAAAAAGATTTGATATGAGTAGATCTGATAAGAATAGTGAAAGATATGTTATACTTATGCATAGAGATAATTTTTGGACTAACAAATGGATGCAGGATCCTAGAAAGAATTTTTTGCAAGTTAGCTACCATGATCCTAGTGCACAGTACAGGAAAGGTTAGGGATCATTTAAGAGAAAGAGGGGATTAACCCTTTGTTACATTTGTAGAAGACCGGGACATCTGGCTAAGGAATGCCATGGTAGAATACCTAGTTGCCTCTCTTGCAAAGCTATGGACCATGAAGTTTTGGATTGCCCTAGAATGATTTCTAAGGTTGAAAGAATGAATATGAACCAAGAAAACCCTAAGGCATATCCAGAAACTAAGATTATGACAGAACCCCAGAAAGAATCAGAAAAAGTATTGCTACAAATGAAAGAAACCCTGAATACCATCGACATATCAACTTATCAGAGATCTTCAAAGAAAAAGAGTGCATTGAAGCAAGAATAGGAGATGTCGACATTGACTGTGTTCTGGATGAGGAAACACAGGTGAATATCATGACAGAAAGAACTTGGAAAATTTTAGGGGAGCCTGCTATGATTCCTTCATTGGGAGGAATAGGATTATTCAGAGGAAAGATGATAACCCTATGTTGAAGACTTACCCATATATCTATGAGTGCCCATGGAACTTCAACAGAAGAAGAATATGAAGTTGTTAAATTTATTGAGAACAACGCTCCATTTGCTATGTTACTAGGAAAACCTTGGATTGAAGGATATCAGGCTAGAAGGAAAGAAGAATAAGTCTTAGAACAAAAGAAGCAAGAGTTGAAAGATTTCATAGCTAGGAGGATCGCACACTTGATTGAAGAATAGGAGAACCGAGTAAAGATATTTAAAACCAGAGACTTGGATGGCGAAGTGGGAAGAACACTAGAAGACCCACAAAAGACAGAAGTACCTATTCTAGATACAGATGAAGTATTACCCCTGATTTCTAGGAAAGAATCTCACTAGCGCGAAGTTACTCTGCCAAAAGAATATAAGAATTATACTGGAAAAAGGAATTTTGAGATGAATCTCACTGGTAAAAAGGCTAGAAAACTAAGTAAGAAGAGAGCTAAAATTGAAAAGTTACAGAAGGTTCCAAAGGGAAATTCACAGAAGATTTACAAAATTGGAACTTTGTTGGGATATCAGAACTGTGTCACATGGAACTTCACCATGGGGAAGCCATATAGCCATTGGAAATAGTATAACCATTAGATCAGTGGCCAGAATGGGTAGAAAGGCATTTATGGTCAGAAAGTTCCTCACTAGACCATTGGGACCGTGCCATAATAGACATAACTGAGTTAATGAAGGTTTCTCACCTGTTGTAAGAGATCTGTTGTCGAGTTATCTATTTATCCCGTCATGCCACGCAATGAGAACACTTTTTCCAACCGTGACTATCTAACCCAAAAGACTGCTTCTGTATCACCTGACTGAAGGGGTGATGACGAAGTAGAAGAAAAAAATGGAAAAGGAGATGAACAGAAGCCAGGCGAAGTAACACCGCCCAGAGACGAGGTTGATCCCATGAAGAAGAGGAAGGTTTCTCTATCGAAACCTTCTTCCCGGAAGAAATCGAAATCCACCATGACCAAGATGAAGACTGTGCTCACTACCGATGATTTTGACTTCATCATAACAGCCCTAAACGACGCTTTGCTGGAAATCATGGAGAAACAAGAAGATAATCATGAGGAAATGACAACAGAATTAAGGTCAAATTCTGAGGGATACATCAGGCCCTTCATTTCAGTCGCGTAGTGTCCACTGCACCTCTGCCATCAGGAGAACCGGAGTTGGGAGATGAACCAGCCCAACTTCGCCGACTAGTTGATGCGGTCGAAGCTCACATTCATCGCGCACAAGAAGAAACAGAACAAGCCACCCAGGCCCTGAAGCAAGTGCAAGGCGTAATCGTAGAAAAACGTAGAGTTGCAAAACAGGAGAAGGTTTCTCTCCAGGCAAAGTTTGAAGAAGAGAAAGTATAGATGCAACAAGAAAAAGAACAGTTGCTCACAGAGCAACTCGAAGTGAAATAAGAAGTCAACAGATCCCTCCACTCTGTGACAAGATTAGAACCACAGGAAGAAGATTGAGTCATGCACCAAGTAGAGTATCTCGCAGAAGCTATCCAACAGCTACAGCAATGAATAGCATACTTAGAGATCTACACCATACCAGACACCCCAGAGGATGTAAGGGATCAAAGAGAAGCAACTGCTCGAAGCACAGTTGAAAGAATAAAATTCCTTTCCCTAGAATGAAAGAAATTGAGTGATCGCGGTGCCAAGACGTATGAACAACTCACTTACAATATAGAATTGAAGGCACTAGACTCACATCTACAGGAAGAAAAGCAGCAAGCAGAGACAATACAGGCGCAGTTGAATCCCCTGTCAGTTGTGGAAAGAATGAAACGATCCCAAGAGTAGAGAACTTCCCAATAGTAGGTCCACACTATTCAGAGCAGAGTTATGGAAGTAACTCAGAGGATCCAACCTGTACAGGATAAGGCTTACCAACTGTTCACAGAGATCGAAGGCCAAGGAGAAGAACTGGAGAAAGTCATCACTGTAGCTGAATAGTGCCTAGAGGGACCTCTCAATGAAGCAGTCATACAAAATTTCACTAAACAGGAGGTCATGGCACAACAACAAGTCGAAGAAGCTCGAGCCAAGATCGAGGATTTCAAAGAAGAACTAGTCAGATCAGAGTGACTCGGGATGAGTCATAGGTGAGTGTTGGAGGCATGTTGGTCCTTGACCAAGTTTTGAGGATTCTTGGTCATGTTTGACCTAATTTTGGGACTTCGACAGACTTTCGAAGGAGGAGCGCAAGATGAAGCGGATATCGCGGGATCTCATCCCCTTTTAGGGCCATTTTTGGGATTCGGGATTATGTAATGGGTATGGGATGTCGACCCATGGGTTTACCCATGTTTAGGCCTATTTTTTAATGTATAAATAAGTAGCTAGGCAATGGAAGAGAGAGACCTAGAGACCTAGTAGGCCGGTGTGATAAGTGATAGAGTTGGATCTATGTGATCAAGAGTTGTAAGCGCTTTGTGCATACTGTGTGAGGATTGCAAGGCTAGTGCAAGTAATTGTTAAGAGACTCTGTGAAGGCTTGGTGTTGTAACCTAGCTAGAAGAAGGAGGATCTGGCGAAGTGCGCACAGATCTCCTGTCTTGTGCAGAGTAGAACTTGGATGCTATGTGCCTGTAAGAAGCTTGACCAAAGATAATAAAGAAGAGAAGAGTTGGTGGATGTAGCCTCAGGGTGGGGGTGAACCACGTACATGATGTGTTTCTATGATTTGTGTGATGTATTGATGTGTTTATGTGTTTACTTTCTTAGTTCTTTAATATAGATGAATGATAGATAGATCTGTTGATGATTAGTGCTTAATAATATGGATGGATGTTAGATCTGATTTATGTACGTATGATTAGTGCTTAAGTACCTTAGATCTGAATGAATACTGTGATACTCTGTAATTAGGGTTTAACTATGCTATAACCAAGATTGGATATTGATGAATATTAATTGTTGAGTGCTTTGTTAATTGTTAGAATCACAGATCTGTGTCCCAGCTAAGTTTGTAGACATCTAAGTCCTACAGCCACCCCTGCCTCTACCTCGGGTGAGACTTCATCTTCTTTGCAGATGTTGCCGAAAGGACCGATAGTTAGGGTTTTTTTGGTGCATTGTTGTACCGTTGAATCCTGGGGTTGCCCCTGTGCCAACACACTCTTTTTTCTTGAACTCTAGAATGAATGAAACATTGAATGTATATCTAGGATTAGGGGAGAGTTTATACATTACTTGCATATGTTCTAGTCGGAAAGAGATGACAACGACCTTCTGATGGTTGACAATGCTCTTGGTCTGGACATCAACATGCTCCAAGGCCCATCTTATCATGTCATTACAAGGCATGAGCGTCGGTCGTGCCGCTATTTTGTGAAGCTCTGAATGCGCTATATGACTGAGTTTAGTTGTATAAGTGTCCTCCTCTTTTTCGGTAGAGTCCTCTGGACAGTTGATGATTTCACGATCTAGAATCTCGAACACCTGTGTCCAAGTTTTAACAATGTTTTTGGCTCACGGTGTGGTGTCCAATAGAACATCCGCATTTGGGTTTGAATCCTTGCTCTCCGCATCAAACTTTTTCGTCATTTTTCGTGGCACCATAAATTCTAAGGAGACAGAGTGAAGTTACCTGTTGTAGAGAAAATCCATGAGTCTTTCAAACAGATAAAACTTGCTAATTGCAAAAGGTGAAAATGAATTTGAAGTAGAAGTGCATTTATTCAAAAAAGATTCATCAATTTTCATATAGCTTCACTAATGGAAAATTTATTAACATTGATGGGAAAGTCTACCTAGCGATCCACAATCCATGTTTAAATCATTATCCTTAAATAGTCATAAATGACAACAATACTTCGATGATTCACATTTGGGAGTTTTCGATGTGACAGAGTGGGAACCTCTCGAATCTTGAATACGTGAAAAGATTAATCTCTAAATAATCACTTGTAAAACTTTAATTAATCATGTTTAAGATGGTGTGTTAAATTCAAGCGTTTTGGGGGTTTGAACTTCGGAGAATTTTATTGTATCTCGAGAGGGACTTCCCAAAACCAGAAACACGAAGAAATTAATTTTCTAGTAATTGATTTTAAGTCCTAATTAACTACATTTAACTTGGAGTGTTTCGGAAGTTCGGACTTCATAATTTTTAGAATACCATTCAGGGGAAATGTCCGAAATCCGAACTACGAAGTCATTAATTATCTTTTGATCATGATTAAATTATTTAACGTTTAATACTTCAGAATATTGATATTTAGGTTATTTTTGAATTCATTCTTTGTTAAAATATCGAAGGATCATCTCCCGTAGTGATGTGTCATAGACTAGATCATTCTGACGTGTCGAGAAAAGGGAGGTGCCATGTGTTACTTTGCATTGTGTGAATCCTCCAATGAAAATGTCAAAAACGGGTGCCACATGTCAACTAAGGAAAGACTCGAAAGGTACATGTGTCCTACGTCTTGTGCCTTTAAAAAGGTTTAGGAAAAGTTGTGAGCAGACACCTTCGGGTTTTGGAGTTTCGGAGTTTTTATTGTTAAGACTTATTGAAACATCCGAAGCGCAGAGCTCTAGAGTGACCGATAGAGATTTACCTCTTTAAAATTCAGGCGGCTCCAAAAATCCAAAGTTATTATGATCGTTCGATCAAAAGGAAAAACTCATCAACGACAGATATTGTGTGCACCTTATTATTAATCAACCAGCAAATGAATTTGATTTAAAAATAAAATGTCATTTACCAATTTTTCATTTTCTTTAGGTAGAATTATATTTTTATGAGGTGAAAAGTATAGGGCTCAAAAGTTCATAATTGTATGTGTTCCAACATGACGCACCCCCCCACACAGATGCAAAGAATTAACACCTACCCACAATTATCCCACTTGTTGTTTTCTTTGCATATAGGGGGTCATGAGATTATATAGTCAACAATATAAAGTAACAATGCCCATTGTTTCTCTACACCAGGAGAACTTCTCGGAGCTCACTGAATTTGTCAATGAATCTACAACATTCTTCAAAGTGTCAACGTTATCTAGAAACACCTTCTTGTCTTCAACCATGTCTCTCACAAAGTGATATTGAACATCAATATGCTTTGTCTTTGAATGATAAGTTGGGTTCTTTGCCAGGAAGATTGCACTCTTACTATCACAATCTAACCTTACTGCGTGTTGTACCAACCCAATACTTGAACACAATATTTGTAACCAAATGGATCCCTTTCATGCATGAGTGGCTACCATGTATTCAAATTTTGTAGTTGAGAGTTCCATTACATCCTGTCTTTTTCTCCCCCAAATAGGTTAAACACATACCCACTTATAGATCTTCTACGATCCAGATCTCCAGCCCAATATGCATCAACAAACCCATGTATGTCCAACACTTTGTCCTATCCTAGTCTTCCTTGGTAGCACAATACATAGTTATAAGTGCCACTCAAATACCGAAAAACCCTCTTTACTGTTGTCCAATGTTCCTTCCATGGTTTTTACATATACCTGCTCAAAACTCCCATTGCATGTGAAATGTCTGGTCTAGTAAAAACCATTGCATACATCAACCTGCCAATCGCACTAGCATATGAAACATGGGACATGTACTCTTCCTCTTCTTATGTCTTGGGACATTGATCTACAGATAAATTTACACCTACATGAACAAGAACCTTCACTGTTTTACTTTCCTGAATATTGAACCTCTGCAATATCGTCTCAACATATTTTCTCTGATTCAACAAGAGTTTCATGTTTGCACAATATCTTTTAATCTCCATTCCTAGAATGAAGTTAGCAACACTAAGATCCTTCAATGTGTCAAATTTGGATGATAGTTGTGATTTCACCTCCTTGATAACATCCATGTTATTTCCTACCAGCAACATGTCATTGACATACAACACTAGATAAATGAAGTAATTTCCAACTTTCTTGGAATATACACAGTGATCATCCCTGCTTCTCACAAATCCCAATCCAATAATGTATGTGTCAAACTTTTGGTACCACATCCTAGGTGATTTATTCAAACCATATAGTGACTTATTTGGATTACAAACTAGTTATTTCTTTCCCTTCACTGCAAATCCTTATGGTTGCTTCATGTAGATTTCTTATTCTAGATCCCCATGTAGGAATGTTTTCTTCACATCCATCTTTTATACTTCAAAATCAAAATAAGTAGCAACAAATAAAACAAATCTAATAGAAGCTAACATGGAAACAGGAGAAAAAATTTCACCAAAGTCAATTCCCTCTACCTGGGAATAACCTTTTGCTACTAACTGATATTTTTATTTCTCCACATTGCCTTCTGCATTAAACTTCTTCTTAAACACTCATTTGTTGCCAATGTCCTTTCTTCCAATTGGAAACTCAACTAGATCCAATGCCTCATTATTATCCAAGGCATCCATCTCTTCAACCATGTCCTTCTTCCAGAGTTTACTATCCTTTGAATTCATTGCTTCCCTGACAGTTATGGGGTCATCCTCAGTAATAGATAAAGAAAAATTTCACAAAAATCGGGTGGACTATACCTTTTTGGTTTCCTTGTTTCCCTCATTGATATCCTCAACACTGGAGTATGAAGTTCTTCTTCTTCTGATTCATCTTCTTCCGTTGATTCAAATTTTGCATCATCCAACTCAAACTCTATTTTCTCAAGTTCTTCTTGCATTGGTAGGAATTCAAGTTTGGGAACATATTTAACCTCTCTAAAAACAACATCTTGATTGTAAACAATATTCTGGGTTTCTAGGTTTCAGAGCTTGTAACCTTTCATACCATCTTTATAACCAATAAAGAAACATTTTTTAGCTTTATTATCCAACTTACTCCTATTTTCCTTTGGAACATGTGCATAAGCATCACAACCAAACACTCTAAGATGTTCAAAAGAGGGTTTCTTACTAGTCCATACTTCATGCGAAGTTTTTTCCACCAACGTTGATGAGGGTGATTTGTTTACTAGGTAACATGTACTACCTGTTGCATTTGCCCATAATTATTGTCCTAACCCAACACCACTGAACATGCTCACTTTTTCCATCAACGTCGTGTTCATCCTTTATGCAACCCCATTCTGTTGAGGTGTGTATGGAGTAGTCTTTTTCCTTGTTATACCACACTTCTTACATAACTCTTTGAATTCATTCCCACAAAATTCTCCACCATTATCTGTCCTCAACACCTTTATTTTCTTCTCTGTCTGATTTTCTACCAAAGCCTTAAAATCTTTAAATTTATCAAATACCTTAGATTTGTTCCTAAGAAAATAAATCCATATGTTCCTTGAGAAATCATCTATGAACGAAACATAATAAATAGATTTACCTAGTGATGGAGGATGCATAGGTCCAAACACATCATTGTGTATCAACTCTAAGATCCCCTTTGCTATTGTAGCACCATATGGGAATCTTACACGATTTTGTTTACCATATATGAAATGTTCACAAAAATCAAAATCCAAGGTGCAATTAGACATACACTCAACCATACCTTTACCGTGTAGTGTTTGAAGGCCCTTTTCTCCAATATGTCTCAGTCTTTGATTCCATAGCATGTTATTCTTTCCAGGGACAATATGGATCATGTCTTCTTTATTTCTCTACTCAGGGACAATAGAATTGTTACACCCACTAGTATAAGTGCTTCCCAACAACTTGTATAGAGTTCCACATTGAAATCCCCTCACAACAACATTTCTCTTCTGGTCATCTTGCAAGTGCCCTTTCCAATAAAGTATCCACACCTGCATCATCCAACTTACTTACAAATATTAGGACCCTGGTGTTGGCCCTCGACCAAGTTTTGAGGAAACATTGGCCAGGTTTGACCACTTTTGGGACTTCGATGTACTAATCGAGGAAGGAGCGTCGAGGCGGAGCTGAGATCATGGATATCACTTGTTTTGTGAGCTTTGTGGACCCGACATGGGGTTCTTAGGGTTTTTAATGGGTTATGTGATGTCGACCCATGGGTTTACCCATGATTAGGCCTTTTTGTAAGAAATGTGAAAGTATAAATAAGAAAGAATGTAATGTAGTAAAGGGGGACTAGCTAAGTGCAAGTAGTCTTGGTTTGCTTAGTGTAACAGACCATGTATGTAAGACTCTGTGCTTGATAGAGGAGTTGGCTATGTGCCTTGACCTGATTTTGGGAAGGTGGATCCGGTGCACAGTGTGAAAATAACATGTCTGGTGCAAATATTGGCTCTGTGGCTTAGTGAACATGAGCATATGAATGTAAGAGATTGAAGCCTAATAAATAAGTAGAAGCAATTGGTGGACGTAGCCCCACACTGGGGTGAACCACGTATATCCTGTGTTGATGGTTTTCTTTGTGTTATAATGTTTATGTTGTGGATATTCTTAGTACATTGAATGTTATGTATGATAGATAGATCTATGAATGCTTAGTTCTTTATTTATGTTGAATATGTTAGATCTAATTTATGTTTCTAAGTGCGAAGTGTATGTTATCATTGTTATTGCGTCAATCTATACTTAGGATTAGATCTGTGATGTGAAGAAGACTAAGTGATTGGTGCATGTTGTTCCTAAGTACTTTATGGAAGTGTTATAATCACATATCTCTGTCCCAGCTTGGTTACAGACACCTAAGTCCTATAACCCCCACTGCCTCTACCTCGGGTGAGACTTCGCCTGCTTCACAGGTGTTGCCGAAAGGGACGGTAGTTAGGGTTTTGTTGGCGCGTTGTTGAAGCGTTAAACCCGGGTTCTTCCCCTATGCCAACAAATGGTTCTGTTGTCGAGACTAGAAACTGTGATTGCTGGTAACTAAAGTAAAGAAAAGAGAAGCTATGTGCGTAGATCTGTTGATCTAGTGCCAAATACTCTACTTGAATTATGAAGATTTGCGATAAGAAAGAAACCTGGTCTGAAGAAAAGAGGTAAGATCTTGAAAGAGGTAAAGCTTTGTGCTTTGATAAGAGTAAGATAAGTGGAAATTTTTATTTTTTGAAAATATGAATCTAGGTATGTTTGATAGATTTTGTCCTAGTCTGAAAGCTAGGGTACAACTAGAAGAAAGAATTGATCTAAATCAAATTGATAGAAATAGAGAAAGATAGGTTATTCCTATGCATAGAAAGAATTTTTGGACTAATAAGTGGATGCAGGAACCTAAAAAGAATTTTTACAAATTGCAGGTCCAGCACCGTGATCCTAGTGCACAGTACGGGAGAGGCTGGGGAGCATACAAGAGGAAGAGAGGATTCAAACTATGTTATAACTGTATAAGACCGGGACATCTTGTTAAGGAATGTCCTGGTGCAGGTCCTATTTGTCTTTGTTGTAAAATTGTTGGTCATAAAGTTGACGATCGCTCAAGGATGATTGTTAAAGTTGAACAAATGAACATGAGTCAAGAGAATAAGAGAATGTTAGAGAATCATAAATAAAATGAATCAAAGAAAGTTCAGACTACATTAGAATAGTTGAAAGAAAGCATGAATGATCACAAAGTTATCAATTTGCTAGAGATCATGAAAGAAAAACAACACATAAGTACAAGAATAAGAGACTTCGACATAGACTGTGTCTTGGATGAGGAGGCACAAGTGAATATTATGACAGAAAGAACTTGGGAAATTCTGGGGAAACATATTGTAGTACCTTCACTGGGAAGGATAGGCTTGTTTAAAGGAAAGATGATAACCCTATGTGGAAGAATTACTAATGTACCTATTATCATCCATGGAACATAGACTCAAAAAGAATTTTAAGTTATTAGGTTTGTTGAGAAAAACACCCCCTTTCCACTTTTGTTAGGAATGACTTGGATCAAGAAGGATCATATCAGAAGGAAAGCAGAGGAAGAATCCACCGAAAATAAAAAGCAAGAACTAAGGGATTTCATAGCTAGAAGAATAGATCAACTGATAGAAGAATAAGAAGTTGAGGTGAAGCAGTAGAACGCAAGAGAATTTGTTGTCGAGGTTGAAAGAACGCAAGAAGGTTTGAAGGACCTATCTATGCAAGAAAGAAGAATACCCAACCTGGAGTTAATAAGAGAAGAAGTATTACCTTTGAACCCTACGAGAGCACATCAGTACCACAAAGCTACTACACTAGAAAAAGATAAGAATAGGAATGGAAAAATAAATCCAAAAATAGTTGGAGGGACTTGGACCACAGGAAAGAAGGCAAGGAAGCTCAGTAAGAAGAAAGCCAAGTCAGAAAAGCTATAGGAATTTACAGAGAAGACTTCGCATGAGGTATTTTTGCAAGCTCTGAACCTCGCTGGAACAACAAAACCACGAAGAATGGGACTTCACCCCGACGAAGCTATATGACCGTTGGAGGCACCCCGACCGTTAGAACAATGCTCCGAACAGCTAGGAAACGCATTTATGGGTGAATAGACCATGTTTGGGATGTTGAGACCATGCCATAATGGATGGATTCACATTAATGGAAGAAGTCATACTCGTTGCAGGAATCTGTTACGACGCTCGCTTACTTAACCCGTCTGACATTGCCCCAAGACCAATTTTTTCTACCCGTAATTATCTAAGCTAATAGAGAAGTGATTGTGTGCATCGAGTTGTGCTATCAGACCTCACCATCTATGGTTTACCGCACTATTTTTTCGCCTACCCCAACCTATTTGTTAACAGTGAGAATGTCGGTCGAGCGCACCGAGCTAGAGAAATCTATTGAAGAAGTACTAAAGAAGCTTTTGGCTGATAAAGTTATGTCTAAAGGAATACATGCATCATCGACCAGGGGACTGTAGGCTTCCCCCTCCACTGGACATCGCTTGGGTTGTGTCAACCCCGCAACTGAGAAGCGAAGAAAGCACCACGACGATCTGGCTAATGCGAAATAGATCCCATTGGTCTTACCAGATTATATCCTACATATGGTTGGCGTGGTTAATAGAAACAACATTCCATGTGACTTTGAGTACACGTTGATCACCACGTACATCCTGAAGGGGATACGCGTAGTGGGAAGTCAGTTGGGACGGATCCCATCCTTGAAGAACAATGATTTCAATCTCGACGACAGAAAGAACTATTCTATGCTCGTGCCTCACAGACATTTGATGAAGATGACTGGGAAGAAGCCTCACATAGCCTCCCAGTCGTGGATCAAGGAGCTGGTGCAGTCCACGATACTGAACGTAATGAAGATCCCTCATTTTGGCCGACATCAAGAGGTTAACGCTTGCGTTAAACTCCTCTTGTCATTACGGAGGATACCTGTGGCTCGACAGGCGCATTACTGTGGATCTGGCGCTGATCCACCTGATCACAGGATAGAGCATGCAGGGACCCGACCCTCAACATTTCTACCTAGGGAAGACTTCAGATCGCTCCCTGGCACAACGCATAAAGGAGGCATACGACAAATTTGAGAAGGGAAAATGAGGCTACAAGTTATCCTCTATCCAAGATGGTGCAATGCACCTCGCTTTCCAACTTATAGTTGGTAAGATCGTCAAAAAGAGCCGCCCCATGCAGGTCACTGGGTTCGTGGTGGACCTCGCAGAAAAATGCATGGAGGGAATGCAGATGAATTGGGTGAGCTACCTCATCAACGAG
This sequence comes from Picea engelmannii, assembly GCA_009831015.1. NCBI lineage: Eukaryota > Viridiplantae > Streptophyta > Pinopsida > Pinales > Pinaceae > Picea > Picea engelmannii. The sequence goes on from ML786680.1 coordinate 128,087, forward strand.
CTCCAGAAAGACTATCTTGAAGTGCAGGATCAAGTATATGAGTTCCATTTCAGTTGGTTGCTTGTGCTGATCACATTTGTCACTTGGAAAATGTTGGAAGGAGCTGCCTTCCCAGAAATTGAACCTTTGGAGCCATTGGCTGTGAAGTTCTCAACCCTATGGTACAAGAATGACATGTTAAAGAAATGGAATTTGAACGAAGTATTCCATTCCTGTTATTAGAAACTGAAGATTTCTATTGAGTCTTTCCCACGCATGACGCCACACACATTGCACTAGTACAGGCCACTAGCTAAGTTACGCGCAGACCCTCACTTTATTTATATCACTGCGCATAAGGAAGATATACAGTCTTTCTATAAGCTAACCGACAAAGACATGGATCAGATCATGAAGGAGTGGTCGACATATTTCCTTGTACCAGTTGATGATGCAGAACTCTTTGATCCTGACATTGTCGGAAGCCCCTTGGTCACCCAGTTCAAGCATGCAGGGCAAACAAGTGCGAAGAAGAAAAAGAAAAAGGAGTAATTCCAAAACATAGAAACTGATGAGGAGGACAATGCCTCAGAGGAAAGTAGACCTAGATTGCCCGCAAGAGGAGGAGGAGATGAAGTAAATCAAGAAGTAGGAGCGGAAGAAGGAGAAAAGCAAGGAGAAGGCAAAGCTACACCACCAAAGGATCCCCCTACCGAGATAGAAACATCAAAGAAGAGGAAGGTTTCTCTATAGAAACCTTCAGCAAAAAAGAAGACCCGCGCCAGTAAGCCCTAGCTAGAGGCTATGCTCACGGAGGATTACATCGGTCTAGTCCGCGGAGAAATGGAGGATGCATTCAAGGACCTCTTATAGAGATATGGCATGAAGAAAGAAGAGATGTATGTAAGAGTTGAGAAGGAGCTGAAGGAGATACATCGAGTTATTCAAGTTAGCCGCGCAGTACCTACTGTGCCCTCCTCGTCGGAGACTGCAGAGTTGGGGGATGAACCAGCCCAACTTTGAATATTGGTAGATGCAACAGAGGCTCGGCTTCAGCAATTCCAAGAAGAGAAGGAACAGGCTACAGAAGCCCTGAAGAAAGAAAAAGAGGAGATCATAGAGCAACTATGAGTTGCGCGGTACTATGCAACCACGTATGAAAACGAAAGAGATGAGTTCTGAGAGATGCTCGAGGGAGACAAAGAGAAGATACAAAAGGAAAAGGACCAGATGCTCGCAGAGCAGACTATGGTTAGAGAAGTGGTGAGAAAAACACTTCGCTCTGTTCCAGGATCAACACAGGATGAACATGAGGTAGTCGAGGTTCAAGTAATGAAGCTCGTTGAGGTCATCCAACAACTTCAAGAAATTGTAATGGAGATGGAATGTGAAGAACTCCAAGGAGAGTTATAATCCTTCCATATTTCAGCAACAACTTAACCCTTCCATGTCCCCTAATTTTGATTATCGAGTCATCTCCTAGGAAGACATCACCACCATCATACTTTTCATATTCATTGAACCACTCCACGTGAGGAGTCATATGAAATTATGAACCTGAGTTGATCAACCATATATCGTGATATGAATGTGTACCTGTAGAATCCAGGTAAACATAACCTCCTTCTTCTGCGGAGGTTTTCGCCTCTGTGGAAGAGGCATCATCAGATCCCTTTTCTCTATCAACTTTCTTAGACCTACAATATTTCTTGTAATGCCTAGATTTACCACATTTCATCGAATATTTTCTTGG
>ML786680.1:129858-172479 GCA_009831015.1 Picea engelmannii
CCCTGAAGACTTATTTATATCCCTATCTTTGGGATGACCTCTTACAAATACAACATATGTGTTATGACTATCCATGCTTTTATACCTCATCTCTTCTGATAACAAGGATGAAACTACATCCTCATACTTCAATGCAGATTGAGTGGTACTACCAATTGCTACAACTAGATTATCCCAAGAGTCTGGAAAAGAACATAACAAAGTAATACACTTATCTTCTTCTGCAAGCATAATATTAACATATCCAAGTTGACTTACCAGAGTATTGAAGACATTTAAATGCTCCATCACATAATCTCCATCTTCCATCCTAAGATGATGCAAACTCTTTCAAAGAAACAACGTGTTTACCAAGTACTTTGACTGATTCAAATTCCTCAACTTTTCCCATAGTTCCTTGGTTGTAGATTCTCCCAACACATTCAATAATACTGAATCAACCAGTTAGATTCAAATCATACTGCTTTCTCTTCTATCCAGCTTCTCCCAATATTCTTTCGACATACCAGTAGATTGAGTACTAGTAGTTTGTGTACTGGTATTTTTTGTACCACTAGATTGTGTACCAATAGTTTATTTACCAAGGATTTGTGCAGATTGGAAGGATTTTTCATCACTTTCCTCCCAATAGATATTCCCCCATAATCTATGACACATATTTATTTAGGGGTTGATTTAGAAGCTAAGTACCTTGGTGTCCACAAACCTTATTTTCAATATACTTTTCATTTAGAAAATATTTTCATTATTGAGTTCTAACTAAGTGATTCCTTTCATTGTCGACTTCATATCATCTATTCACTTTGATAGGATTGTAGTCCTACCTTATCACCCATTAATATTATTGGTGGGTTGCCTCATATCTATCAAGGATTAACATTAATGGTTTCTAACTAGGCTCACCCATGGTTGACAAAGAAGCACTATCCCATTGTGGAGATTCATACATGTTGAGAGTTGTAAGTTGCAGGTTACAATTATTTGGGCATGCATTAGATTCCATTTAGCATATCTTTGAATATTTCACATGCAAGACCTAGTTCATAGGAAATTATTATGGTCCTATCTTATAGGTCATCTTCTTCTAGAGTTATGGGATTATCAACATCCCATAGAGAGATTTTTTCCCCAATTGGAGCCAGTGTTAGCACCTAGATTAGGTTTCTTCAAATTTTGAACAAAATGCCTACCATTGTTTGTTCATGGTATATTATGGGATGGATTGGCTTTCCCATCCATTGAATAAACATCAATATTTTGTGGAGTTCCTTTCAAACTTGGTATATGGTCGCATGCTTTTGTTACTCAATGATAGATGGTTGGACAGGTTCTTGAACAAGTTATTCATATAGGTACATTCACAAGTTATGTCACACGTATAGGTGGATAATTGATTCACTACTAGGAGGTGCCTCATCCTTACCGATTTAGTGTAGTATTTAGAGTAGGTATGGGAGGACAAAGACCCCAAAGGGTATGATCAGATTGGTTTTTGTAAACTTATATGTTTTGGAATTTGATCATAGATTTAGGTACCTTTTGGGGAGATGTGCATGGAGTTTGGATTTCAAGTAAATCTGAGAAGTTGCTATTTTTAGAAATTTTTGTTTTTATACACTATTATTTTTAGTAGTTTCTGAGATTTGTCTAATCAACAGGATGATTACATATTTGAATACCTAGTTGGAAAAATTTTCTATGGTTCGAGTTTTAGCTAATTCCAAGTTGATGTTATTTTTAGCAAGGTGACTCAGATTTTGGATTCCTAGTATGGCATGCATTGCTAGCATCTAATTCAATCCATTCTAAGAATTTTGAAATTTTAGGCAATGATTACATTTTGGTATCATTAAGAGGATATTTTCATGTGACCTTAGATGAGGAGTGCTTATCGTAGAGGATCTTTCGTTACTATTTTTAAAGTCTCTCCTTCCTAAAATTATCCTATGATCTTAAATAAGGGACTTGTATCCCACCCGCTTCACCAACATGGATCCTCTATAAAAATTGCAATTTGATCTCTATTTATCTATCTTGTACAAATATTTATTTTCTCAAAATTGTAACACCCCATTTCCCCCCAAGTTCATAATTATAACTATGGCTAGAATGGACATGTTCAAATTATGTAAATGTATTTTTTTTAATAAAATATTAGTGAACAACTGAATGAAGGGTGGAGCATCGATATTGACCATGATATCATGAGCGGAAATTGGTGAGGGGACCTTGCGAGAATTCACTTTGCATATATTCTTAGTCACCCTTGCCAACAACACCTCACCCTCCCCCCCGCCCCCTTTTGTGTGGACATTTGAATTGGAAAATGTTTTACCCATCATTCCTTAAGACAAGTATTGAATGAGGAACAGATTTGTTGAAATGTCACCTCCCTTCAAGTATTGAATGCATGGTTGGGTAGTTGGAAAAGTCCTTCCAATAGTTAATGCATGGAGTGGGGAAAATAATACGTCCATGGAAATTTGTGGACAACCCCGACTGCATGGGGAAAAGGGGGGTGAACATTTTCAAAAGAGAGAGAGATGAGAATATAGAAAGAGGAATTCCAAAGAATAAAACACGACCAATGAGCTTGTTGTTGATATTTGAGAAGAGAAAACACAAACCCAACCTGAAAACAAAGGGTTGTGAATTTGGTGGAGGATGGGTGGGGGGTAACACTGAGAGGGGAGGTCATTGAGAGACTGCAAAGGCATTGAATCGAATCCCTTGTGATAATATAGCTAGTTGAGAAGGAACCTAAGAGATTCGTGGTATCCCTAGTCTTGGTGGGTATAGGGGTTTCTTGCCATTGATTTCCTATGAAGGAGAGTGGCCTTTACACCCAACCCACATTTCCTAAAGAAACTAAAGTTTCTCTGGTGGTATCATGGTATGGCACGAGAATAGCCTATTGTAGAAAGGATTGGTGCAACAGAGCCTACATTTGGGTGGAAAAGTTCTCACCCTCAGTCAGTTGGGTTGACTAGCAAAATTAAGAGAAAATTAGTATTTAATTCATGCTCGGTATATCATGATGTTTGAATAGAAATGTATGTTTTATAATTCATAAAATTGTATGAATTCATGAAAAGAATGGATTGAATGCTTGGTTTTTTACTTCCCTGTATGATGGGTAGTTTGCATGTTGGTTTCCTTCTCTTGAATGTGTATGTGGATAACCTGAGACTCATGGTTAAAAGTCTCTGAGATTGGCCTGAATCAAGTGAAGAGTTTATTCACTCGGGGAAAATATTATTTTTCCATGAATATCCATAACTTAAGAATCGGTAGTGGATGACCTAGGCAAAGGTCTACATCGTTCCATATTGGGAAAAATTCATTTACAAATGAATTCAAGCTATTGAATTCCTCTCCCTTACTCCAAATATTGTGATTAAAATCCTCTTAGGAACCCCAAAATATGGGTTGGCGAACTTCGTTGAACCCTGTAGTTTCTTTTATTAGTATTCTCGGATGTGGGACTTATATGAGAAAATTTGAGGTCGGTGACTTCATGCTGACAGGAAGTCTACATGGGGATGACATGGAGTCCACATAACTAGTTAGGTGGCATAGATCAGGTGGTGAATCCACGGTGGTTGACCACAGTGGAAGATTGCAAGACAAATAATGGGTCATCGAGGTCGATCTCTTTTATCCCAAAAGGATTGAGGATCGTCGATTGTGAATCAATATTGGCCATCGGATCCTTCAAGAAGGTTTATTCAAAAGGATCTATTCGAAAAGTACAATGGTGACTTTGTGGTTCTCAAAAGATTAGTCCGACCTGACTAACTGTCTTGCAACTTTGAGCCCAAAAATATTATGGGTTGTCATATCGTATATATCTTAGTTGTTAGATATATTACAGAACTGATGATTATGTTAAATATCAGGAGGGTTGGGAACCCGCATTGGTATGGGCCACTGATCAGCTCGTTTGTCCCTCATCTGATCCATCAGATGAGCATGTTGTCTCAGTAGGGCCAGATGCGGAAAATAAATCCATGTCAGCAAAAGAAAACAAGTCAGAGATTGCCATGTGGCAGTCGGTACAAGTGGGACCGACAGTTGTCAATGGTAAATGTCAATAAGAATCTACCAAGTGCCAAGGGTAAATCTCGACCGTGCATATACATATACTCTTCTCAAACACATGCATTTCCAGGAGTGAAGTGTAGATAGCATAAACATAGTAATCATATGAAGACATAAATATCACAAATCACACAGTTTGGTTTTATCCAATACTCCATAATTACCTTCAACCACTACTCAACTAATCCAACTGATTATTTACATTTATGTCGTACATATATATTGTTATATATTATTTGTCTCTCATATCTATTGTCTAACTTCCCCTCTACCTCATCTAATGATCTCTCCTTGAGATATTAATCATAATTAATATAATCTCCATCACAAGTATAACTATGCTTGGATTGCTATTAAGTTCTTATATTACATTAGATTAAAAATTTCACCGTAAACTTAGACTAACTTGTCTAACATACCAATTTTGAAGGTTCTTCCAATGCATTACCCCAACTGCTACTTCTCATCTTGAATTTCATACTTTCATTAAACATTGCAAGGTGCATATACGATTTGGTTCTTATTAAGTGGTAGTATACCAATATTGCTAATGGAATCACACTTATTCATAAAAAGGATTTTGTTTGCATTCATCATTTTTATTGTTTTTTTTAAGGAACAACTCCAAACAATAAGTTTGGAAAAATAACTCTTACTTATTCAACCACATGTGAAATAACTTACTTCTTACTTATTCAACCACATGTGAAATAAATTACTTCTTACTTATTCAACCACATGTGAAATAACTTACTTGTTGAAAGGATGATTAAAAAATAAAAATCAAGGGTCAAGACTAAGCATGTTTATAGAAGTTGGATTAACTACTGTTTATTAAGCTAAAATTTAGCATTTCTTTCTAAAAACGTTATTCCAACCCTAATTTTGCTTATTTCCTCTATGTTTCTTCTCCATTCTTCCTCTCCTCCCCTCTAGGGTTAAGGTTTCAAGGGTTTCAAGATCATGTTTAATGGATTTCTCATGGACATGTTCTCCTTCTTGTTATAGGTTTGATGAGCTTAACCCTCATCTATTGCTTCTTTGATTGTTTCCATATTCTCCATTTCTCTTGAATTGTTCATTGGATATCTTACTATTTATTTTGTTGGTTCTATTTTGCATGTTGCCTGAGGTCGTGTCCCTTTCTTCCTCCTTTTTCCTCATTAAGTAAAATAATCACCTAACGTATCGCTCATTTCTTTTATTATTGATAAATAATCATTCACATATTCATGTTCATCCACTTTATGAAAAGTAATTATGTTTTCAAAAAAAAAAATCACATTTGCATTCTCGATCTTGAAAAAAGATTTTAATACCTTACATGTGTCTCTTGACTTACTACAATCACTGATGTAAGGGAGTCATTTTATCCTTTAGTGAAAATCTCAAAACCACCCTTTCTTTCACTTCTCTCTTTTGCTAATCTAGTGTTGTTGCTTGATTTGTAAGGCATGGCTATGTTCCATTGACAATATTCCAAGTATTCAAATTTTCGATTCAGTTATGAACCTTAAATTTACAATCCAAATAGTTAGTACCATCCAATTTGTAGTTGTCACTAATATAACTTTATGAAAAACTTGACATATCAGAAATATGCAATCGACATAGAAAACTTATAATGAATGCTTATATAGATTGTTGAATTTAGAATGAGAACCATTGTTAGCAAGACACCGAAAACATCCTTTATACTGAACTTTGCAATGCTTGTCTTCTCCTTGGCATAAACCCAACATGCAACACTTCACACTAGTGTTTTACACATTTCCTAAGGCTTGAACACCATGAAACTAAGTTGCAGAATACAGTGAAACAAGTATGTGTTTGAAACGTGACCCCCAAAATTTTGAAAACAGGGGAAATGTGATATATCTGTGTGTGTGTGTGTGTGTGTAATTTTTTATTTTATAAATGACATATATTATTGAAACTTTGAATGAAACCATTATGAATAAATGAGTGAGAACACTTAAATGACAAACATAAATGACAAGCAATGTCCCACCATTGCTTATGTTGGGATAATCATCATTAATATCATCCTTTTCTTTCTCATCTATCCTTTTCCTCTCCAAATTTGATGAAACCACCTAATTCAAGCCTTAAAATATGGTAGAAAAAATTTAACATGTCTAATCAACAATTTTGGCTTGAGTGAAGGGTACATTTTTTCGAAGTCTATGACAAAGGAATTCAACAGTCAACATCACCAACATCAAGGTACATAGAGGGATTGGTGATCTTCATTAAATGTCAATCCCACACCCTCACACATGATATAATCCAATGAAAATGCTCCAATCTTGCCTATCCTGCAATCATGAAAGCCGTTAAGTCTATGAAATTATGAATGGGATATGAAATTCTGGTTTTTTTTTTCTGTATGAAGTCCAATGAAGTTAAAACCACTCTCAAACATCCTAGAACAATTAATAGTAATGTTAAAAATTTAAGTAAAAGGATAGAAAATGAAAGATAAAGGAGAATGTCAACTTTTACTTTAAGAATTTAAAATTACCAATGAATACCAACATTTTTTGTCAAACCCACTAAAAATCGCTCGATTTGGATGAGTAAACATGTCATGAATTGTTGTACAACCCAAAAACATGTGTTGGCATTTCTGTATGTTTTTTTAAATCATGAAAGATGTTTCATGCCATACCACACACTTTTCAAGGTTGTACCACATGTGTTTCTACATTTCAGGCCATCTTTGTATGTGGTATGGACCCTTTGGCTATGTTTCCTATGATATACCATGAAAGTTACAGTGAGAGAGAATTCACAAAGAGAAAATAAAACAAAAATATATGCATTGGAAGCCACACTCTAAGAGGCTTTCATTAGTTTTTATTATAACATGAAGATTACAGGATAGAACAATATGAAAGGATTATTCTAGTTGCATTGCAATAACAACTATGCAAGCGACATTGCAATGACAATCATCTAAAGTTTTGATACATTTTGACTTTAATTTGTTTTGTATTATTCTCACACAAATTCTAGTGTTAATTTTGAATTCAAATCTAGCAAAGTAAAAAAATCAAAGTTTTTCAAAAAATTGTCAAATATGAATTTTCATATAGGTTCAAGAGACATTGACCATTGAATGATAACATTCTGAGATAAAATTGGACTAGGATCAACAATCAACACACTTCTTTAAGCCAATAATGATAATAATAAAAATATGTCCTTTTACAAGCTTTAAGAGAAAACAAGTTCATATCATATGCCCATTCAAACTGGTCTAGGTAGAAATAAGAGGATGAGAGACATTGAAATATGGTTTGAAACTCTTTTTTGTCACCCACGAGTAACTTCCACAAAACCAAAAAAATCAACTCACACCTAAAAATCATTAAGAAGAATGGATCGAAGATTATAATACATTTTCCATGGTGTTACCTTTGAATCTCACAATGAGTTCGCATGGATTCCAATACAGGGACACTATATTTTGTCAACCAATTGAATTGGTGCACACGTTTCACCTCAATAATAGAGGAAGATGATGAAAATAAAACCATGCAAGCATGGTTGCATATCTTCCTTTCCGTCATGTAATATTTACAAAATTCCTCATTGTTGGTGAGACTACTACATGTGTTGCAATTATGTTATTAACTAGGAAATAAGACACTTCCTCTAGGGCCTGCATGTTTGTATCTCAGGTGTTGAACATGAAATTGACAAATTTCCTAAAACAAGGCATGTGTAAAATGTGTATCCAACACATTCCCTAGAAATGTCCTAATGTGTTGGACACCAATGCATCAAGCACATATGGGAATTTTCATACTTGGAAGAAGATCAGGTTTGAACAGTGTAGAGAAAAGACAATGGTGTATGTTTACTCCAACTTTTATCTTATTTACCATATGAGAAACAAGTGGTTGAAGGGAAACAAAAAATGGTGGGATGTATTTTCTAATGGTATAGGTTTGGACAGCAATGTCGAGTTGGCATTAGCCAACTTGGATCTTAATGAACTAGTGCTAGAGCCAATCGCATTTAATGTTAGTGATCCTTTTGAAGGGCCATCTTTCATACCAGTGGATGTGGATCTTGGATTGGATATAGAGGAGGATGGAGGAGAGAACAGTGGAAATGGTGGTGATCTCGACGATTCTGACATGGAGGAGGAGGACTAATGAGCTATGAGATTCTTCCATCTATGGTTCTAATATCTACCCTATTTTGTATCTACCATTGGAAATCCTACCTATAGTATCAAAGATTCAGTATCTCTAGAATACATATCGATTTTAATGACATCAAATGACTCAATGAAAAAACTACAGTATATTCTTCTAACTTCTAAACTTATATTTTATGTGTATACAATATTCTAATTTATTGTGAGATTGATTATCATTTAAGTCATGACATTGACAATGATGTAGTAACTAGTTGTATCAATATTTTGTAAAGTGTTTTAATTTCTAAAAAATTGGATCTTTATGTCTATATTTCATTTTTGAATTTGCAATTTCTTCTAATGTGTGTGTATATCCCTCGTGTCCTATTTAGGGGGTTGATGTTTCCCATGTCAGATACTCATATTGAGTGTCCTATGTGTCCCATGTCACAATGTCACTGTAACTTAGGTTATTAGTTTCCACAACAAAATGATTATAGGAGTCATCTCTAAGCCAAGGAACTAATCGAGAGGATGGTAGTTGCCTACAAGAATGCATAATGGAGGAAAACTAAATGCACACCTTTCATCATACCAATGGATGCAGTGTGCAAATATTCGTGTGGTTTTGTTGATTGGGATTTTTGTTCCAACCAATATAATTTTTTTGAGTAGGTTAGCAAATTAGATGAAAAATAATTCTACACCTTTATATATCCTATCCTTGTTCTCTAATTATATACATTCTCCTATGGGAAATACCAACATTTCTTAAAACTCTAACACTACAAGGAGAACACCTTATTACACAGATTTTTACAGAACCTTCCCAAAAAATTCGTCCTTTAGTTGTTTATAGTGGAGGTGAGTAGCTGGATATTATTGTGAAGGCTTTTTTTTTGGTCCCCCTTTATGGTTCATAAGCACCATTGATTAAATGTTCAAACACATCGTCACTATTTATAGCGGAGGTTGTTAGCAGAAGCGGGTGGACAAATTTTTTTTTATTGGTTCGCCTTTAAGGTATATAAGCACATGTGCGTTCATGAACAATAAATCCACGGTGTGTCCATATTCCAATAGCACCACCATACTTTATAATAAAATTACATGCACCAAATAAATCACATAGGTGTTTTTGAACATTATGCCTCAGTCCGCCTAACTATCATCAAGCGCACTGCGGTAGGGTAAATAGAAAACAATTACCAAACCAATTTTCATTGTTATGGTGCATCTCATGCTTCTAAACTCTCAAGAAAGCACCAGTAATCACCTGTATTCCTAAGATGCATTGTTTAAGGTTCTCTACACTGACTTGGATAACTCCATTGGTGGATTCATCATTCCACACATTTCCAATTTTTGGAAATTGCCAAAAAAAATTGTTTCCTCTCAAAAGTGAAACCATGCCTCCTCGGGGCAAAACAGACCATGTAAATTATTTATTACCTTCCTATTTTCATTTTATTACCTTCCTATTTTCATTTTAAACCAATCAAAATTGTAATTTAGCTTCAAATTTGACGTTTTTTCTTTTTTTTTTCAATTTCGTGTGGTGCACTTGAACAGTTCGGCTTGTTGGTTTTTCTTCATATATAGGCAACATATGGTGACAATCCATGAGAGGATGCATCCCTTGAATAATCAATAACTATTTATTATTATCATTTACTTATTATATATGATATTTAATAATCAATAATTATATTATTAATTATTTATTCTAAGAGAATGTCTTCCCGATGTTGTTTAAACATCAACACTCTCACTCAACAAGGGAGACATTCTGCATCATTCCAAGCTTGTCTTTGAAATATACAAACTTCACCCTAGACTCATGACACTTGTCTATCAATCTTGGGAGATGTCTCTCTCCCACCTAAACCTCAGAGAAAATCCTTATGCAGCTCTCCCTATGAGCCAATTATCTCTCTCTAAGATCAGGCTCACTCTGGGTTTGCATGTAATAGAATATAGCATCTTGAGTCTTTATCATTCCTTGTCAAATCACCATGACTAGGACAAAGACCACACCAGGATCTTTCACCACAAGCACACACCTATGAGTGAATGTCGGCCTAATGCTAACTGACACATGGAAAGCACTTCAAGCACCGCAAGTCCATATTATTCCTTGTCATGATCAAGGAAGGACTATGTCTTGGCCCATTTACCACAAGTGCACCTTTGTGATAAATGTATCCTATCTCCCTTGGCCTGCAACCCAATCTAGGAGAAGTCTTTTCCGATGTTGAAACATCAACACTCCCTCTTAGCTAGGGAGGTATCTTTCCATAGTAGTACACAGCTATAGTTGAGAGACACACAATCTCTGCCAGTGGTACACAACCACCATAGTATAAAAAGGTTTCTCACACATGGCACTCCCATGTGGACTTCTAGAGGCTACTCCCTCTAGGAACACTTGGGATCAACTCCCCATAGTGTGAGATGTCAAGGGTCAACTCCCTCAACATGTCCTCATGTTATCTCCACATGGGACGATGGGATATAAGCCCAAATGCACTTATCCCTTCTCGAATAAGTGTCCTCACAGATCAACTCAACTCAATTCAAAAAGGAGTAGGATATGGAGAAATTTTGTCACACATGGCACTCCATGTGGAATTCTAGAGGCTACACCCTCTAGAAACACTAGGGTCAACTCCCATAGCGGTGACATCAAGGGTCAACTCCCTTGACATGTCCGCATGTGCTCTCCACATGAGACATACCCTCATGTGCTCTCCACAAGCAACGTTGGGCTATAAGCCCAACCGCACTTATCCCTTCTCGGATAAGTGCCCCACTTATCCCTTCTCGAATAAGTGTCATCACAGATCAACTCAACTTAGTCATAGAGGAGTATGATCTGGAGATTGTCTCAGGAAGATGCAAACATAGACATTCCCTCTCAACGAGGGAGGCATTCTCTGCCACGCCAAGTCTGTCACGGAAGTACTTGAACTTCATCCTGGTTTGGTAAGAACATCATCAACCTGCTCATATATAGGAAGGTATTGCACCAATACTTCCTTCCTCTACACCATGTCTCAGATATAATGGTACTTGATCTCAATGTGGTTCGATTTGTCATGAAACACTGGATTATCAAAGATCTTCACACAAATTTGGTTACCATAATGAATAATGGTGGAATCCGGCAAATGTTCGGATAAATATGCAAGGAGCTTGTGAAGCCACACGGATTCACGAACAGACATACTTAATGAAATATACTATGCTTCTGTTGTGCTCAAAGACATAGAAGTTTGTTTCCTGCTACACTAGGAAACCATGGAAGATACCAAAGTGAAGAAACACCTGAAGGTTCTCTTTCTATCCATTTCGCTCCCTACCCAATCAGAGTCAATATATTCTTACCATATCATATCAATACTAGAATTATATCTGAGACCATGTCCAACTATTCCTCGCAAGTATCTCAACACATGATTCATAGCAATCCAGTGTGTCTATCTCGACTGACTCATAAACTAGCTAAGTGCACTCACTACATAGAAAATATTTGGTCTTGTGTAGGCGTTGGGCTTCAAGTTCAGCATCCCAAACTTCTTCAATATCTCAACTGTGTACTTCCCCTGACTCAAGAAGATCTCATCGATTCTCTACCACACCTCTAGTCCCAAGAAGTAGTGCATCATACCAAGGTCCTTAATCTTAAACTTAGAGGCCAACGCATACTTGCATTCAATAATAAGGCTCTCTGTATCGGTGAGGAATAAATCATCAATGTAGAGGAATAATGATCTAGGTGGATATCGGTGGCCACCCATATTTTCTAGCTGGCTCAAAACAGCTTTCTGGCAATTTTGGTAATTTACTATCTTTAGCAGTTTTTTGGGTCCTAAACTTCCGGAGCCGTTTTGAGGCCCTAAACGACGTTTTTTTGGGTATCTTTCGATCGAAAATTACATCATGAAATTTTCATTAATAGTTTTCTTCCTTGGATAGATATTTTCAACGAGCTATCGTACACCTAAAATGGAGATCGTATGCGAAATTTACAACACCGATAAGTTGATGTATTGACTTACCTAACAGGGCCCACATAACTTTTGGCGGTTCATCTCCTAGGGTTAGGTTTTTGGATGTCTAGGTTTTTTGAAACTCATGTTTATTGTAAAAGGGACTTCATAGCCTCATTGTAATCATCTTCCTGTGAATGAGTGCAGTCGTCACATCTCTTCTCAGAGATAAGCCACCACCATTCCAACAAGCTTGTTTTCAGCTACATTTTACAGTTTCAGCTTATTTCCTTATTGAATAGAAAACCAGTTTTATTGTATCTATGTTATTCTATGTTAACAATCTGTTAACAATCTGTAGTCATTTCACTATGCTTATAAAATCAGGATCAATGGTATCAGAGGCGGTTTTCTCCTTGTCATCTTAATGCATGTCCTCAACGAGGTCAGAGTACAAAGAATTGGGTCTCGAGCTTGTTTCTCTTGAGCATCAAAGCTCTCGCACGCCCAAGCGACCTCTCATGGCAGGAGAAAAGAAATATGACGGGACAAGAAATCCTTTCAAAATGTTGTTTGAGGAAGCGGCACATCTTCTTTGAGCGGAGGCGTCACCCCCTTCAAGGTACAAATAAACTTCGATATTCTTGTATTTGAAGGTCAGATAGACGCAGATGGTGTAGACAAGTGGTTGAATCTACTAGAAGTGTATTTTTCTATCCATAACTTTTCGAATAGAGAAAATATTACTTTTGTGCTCCTCAAAGTCATTCCCCATGTCAAAGATTGGTGGGAAACTTTCTGTGAGAAAAAGGAAACAGAGGAGCCCTCATTATTTACATTCATGACCACCTGGAAATACTTCAAAGATGTTATTAAGGAACAATACTACCTTGTTGGAATTTATGATGACGTGTATACCAAATGGACCACACTGCAGCAAGAAAGAGACCAAGCAGTGCTAGAGTTCACAAATATCTTCCATACCTTGCACACCAAGCTGGGTATCAAAGATTCAGAGTGACATTTGGTGCTCAAGTATCATGGTGATCTACATAGATACATCCATACTGAAATGGAATTTCTATGCATCTCGTCCTTGGGCGTGGCCTACCAATATGCCATCAAAATCAAGCAGAAACTCAAACAAAAGACACGACAATTTGGGCCCGGGAACCGATCATAGAAAAAGCCAAGAAAGGGCAGCCCCAACCCACAAAACAAAGGACAAAGAAAATATGGAAAGTATCAGGACAACCATTCCAAACCGCAAGAAAATAAGGGCACTGGAAAGACAAATAAAGATACTGGGAAGTGGTGCGATTTTTGTAAGAGCCCTTGGCTTAACACTGTTGACTGTTGCTCAAAGCATACATTAGTGGCCAAAGTGAAAGCCTCTAAATCAGATGCGGGTTCTGACTCTGAGTCATAACCTAAAAGGGGAAGACAGATCATTGACATGGAACCCAGTGCCACCATTGCTACCACCAAGCTCCAACATGATGAACCAGATGAGCCAGAAGAAGGAGAGTGCCTCTTCCATTCACAGATGTGGGTAAAAGGCACCCCACTGCACTTCATTGTTGATAGTGGTAGCTAGAATAACCCTCAATAGAGGTTTTCAAGTGGTTGGCCCTACCGACAACACCGCACGCACAACCCTACACCATTGGATGGCTCCTCCAAGGAAGTGATCTCCGCGTCAGCCAACAGTGTCGATTGTCGTACGACATCAAGCCCTTCAAAGACAAGGTATTGTGTGATGTTACTCCTCTCGAAGTTTGTGATGTTCTTGTGGGCCAACCTTATTTATGGAAACGTCATGATGTATATGAGTCTATGCCTCGTAGTGTTATTATTACTTTGAACAAGAAATTGTATAGGATACCCGAGGCAGTCCCACCTAGTGTTATTTCCTTGATTTCTTCCAAGCAATGCAGGAAGGTCATCTCTCAGATGGGGAAGTTTTTCTTCTTCGTGATTCTCTCTTGGAATGAGAGAAATATCATAACACATCCAAGGTCTCTGTGGCTGACCTCTCCACACAGCAGAACCAAGTAGATAAGGTCATCGAAGAATAATCGTATATCTTCTCCTCACCTATTGGGGTACCTTTTCACTGTCAGTTCAAGCACCCCATTGATCTGACCCCCGATGAACCACTGCCCAATGGGTCAGTCTATCATCGCTCTATGTTAGAGAATGAGGAGATCAAGTGACATATCAAAGAACTTCTCCACAAGGGGCACATCCGTCCCATCTCATCAACTTGCAAGAGCCCAATCGTGCCGGTACAGAAGAAAGATGGAACATGGTGGCTCTGCATTGATTATTGGGCCCTGAATAAAATCATATTAAAAAACCAGTACCCAATTCCCTGAATCGACGACCTCCTTGATCAACTCATGGGGGAAAAATACTTCAGTAAGATTGATCTGAAGTCTGGCTACCACCAGGTCCTAATAGAACAAACATATGTATGGAAGACCACCTTCAAGTCAAAGGAAGGCCTTTTTGAATGGTTGGTCATGCCCTTTGGTTTGAAAAATGCTCCAGCCACTTTCATGAGGATGATGGACAATATCCTACAACCATTCACCAATACTTTTGTAGTGGTGTATTTGGATGACATTCTCATTTACAAGTCTTAGGCAGAACACTTGCAACATATTCAACAGGTTTTGCACACCCTGCAGAACCTATAGGTCAACACAACCTATACGTCAACTTGGAAAAATGCTTCTTCAATATGGACAGGGTCCATTACCTGGGCTACATCATTGATCAGCATGGAGTACATGTGGATCCAGCCAAGATCCAAGTCATCCGTGACTGACCAACCCCAACCACACTCACTGAGATTCGAAGCTTCTTGGGCCTTGCCAATTTCTACCGCGGGTTCATGTTGGAATTCTACCATATTGCATGGGCCCTCAACCAAATAACCAGGGGTGGTGGTAAGGAAAAATCTGCATGGAGCTAGTCCCAACAGCAACGCGTGTGCTCAGCCCTAGTACTTTCACTACCAGACCTGCAACATCCCTTTGAGATCGAGACAAATGCTTCTGACAATGTTGTGGGCATCGTTCTCACTCAGCATGGCCACCCCATGGCCTATCATAGTGAGACACTATCAGATGTTGTCTGTAAGTACCCTACTTACGACAAAGAAATGTACTCCATTGTGCAAGCCTTCCGCCAGTGGAGACATTACATTCTTGGGAAGGAGACAATCATTAACACTGATCATAAGCCACTACAGTTTATGAAGACACGAGGAAAATTACAGAATGACCACCATCAAAAGTGGTCCACATACTTACAAAAATTCCACCTAAACATCAACTATAAAACATGAATCATCAACTGCATCGTTGATTGCCTCAGTAGACTACCAGTCGTGGAACTTACCATAGTGCTAGACTCTTGTGGCCATGAGACCTTTGGATGGACCCAACTCTATGAAACAGACCTGGAATTTGCCACCACCTACCAAATATTGGGTGCAAACGCAGTTGTCGATAATTTCCATCTTCAGGATGGGTTGTTGTGTCATCTGGGCCATATCTGCGTTCCATCAAGTGATTGAGTGAAGTTTATCTGGGAAGCCCACTACAACCGAGTGGCAGGACACTTCGGCATCGAAAAGACAGTGGCAATGCTACATAAAAATTTCTACTGGCTGAAACTTCAACAGGAGGTCAGCAAGTATAACAGATCCTGCATTGCCTGTGTTATTGCCAAACCGACCACTAAGAAATAGGGCCTGTACACCCCTCTTCCTACTCCTGATAGGCCATGGGAATCCATCTCAATGGACTACATGTTGGGCCTACCATCCACCAAGTGGGGAAATGATTATTTTTTTGTGGTTGTTGATCACTTTTCTAAGATGGTGATTATGGTTGCTTGCAAGAAGAGCATCACAGCAGAAGGCACTGCCAAGCTCTTCTTTGAATGAGTCTGGGTACATTTTGGAATCCCATAAACCATTGTCTCAAATCAAGACAGTCAATTTCTCAGCACATTTTGTTCGATCCTCTAGTCACTGCTGAACACCAATCTCACCAAATCCACAACCTTCTACCCCCAGACAGATGGCCAAACCAAGTTTGCAAATCGAATGATCGTGCATATCATGCGCGTGTATAATTCCAAGCACCCTTGAACATGGGATGATAGTCTTCCCTATGTCCAACATAGCTACAACCGAGCCCTACATAGCTCAAATAGCCACAACCCCTTTCAGGTGGGGTTGGAATTCCAACCATTGGGTCCCGTAGATGTTGTGCTTCCCCTAGAGGTCACCTCAACTGACTCATCTCCTTCTCCAACTAAAGTTGAAAAAGCCACCTAGTTCATTGATCATATCCAACACATCCACCAATAGGTTTAGGATATCCTATAGAAGTCCAATGATAAGTACAAGCAACGCCAAGATCAACATCGGGTGCCACATAAGTTTCAGGTGGGCGAAAAAGTTTGGTTGCACTTGCAGAAAGAACGCCTTACACGACTCCATCGAAATCTTCTCCCACTCCGTTATGGGTCATACACCATCACCAAGGTTTTGGGGGATAATTATTTTAAGCTCAACATTCCTCCATTCCTTGGCCTGCACCCAGTGTTCGACGTGGACCACCTTCGACCTTATTTCCCACCATTATTGGACACCTCAGACGTAGCAGAACAACTGACACCAACAGAGCTCAACCCCGACTGCATACAACAGGCATCCTGTGATCATATTTTGGACACACGGATCAAGGGCACTCGATATCAAAGGATCCATCTTTATCTAGTCATCAAAGCAGGGCAGCTCCTGCACCAAGGCAAGTGGCTCACCCAAGGCCAAATTCAGCAGAAATTTCCTCATCTAATGAGGGAAATCAACACAATGGACACCATTGCTTCCTAATGGGGGAGGATTGATATAGGTGGATATTGGTGGCCACCCACCTTTTCTAGATGGCTCAAAACAACTTTCTGGCAATTTTGGTAATTTACTATTTTTACCAGTTTTTCGGGTCTTGAACTTTCGGAGCCATTTTGAGGCCCTAAACGATGTTTTTTGGGTACCTTTCAATCAAAAAATTTCAGCATGAAATTTTCATCAACAATTGTGGTCCTCAGATAGATCTTTATAATGGGATATCATACGCCTAAAACGGAGATCATATGCAAAATTTACGACCCTGGGAAGTTGATGTATTGAGTTACCCAAAGGAGCCCATGTGACTTTTGGCGCTTCATCTCCTAGGGTTAGGTTTTTGGATGTCTAGGGTTTTTGACACTCCTGTTTATTGTAAAAATTCCTTCAGAGCCTCATTGTAATCATATTCTTATGAATGAGAGAAGTTGTCACATCTCTTCTCGGAGATAAGCTGCCACCATTCCAACAAGCTTGTTTTCCGCTGCATTTTACAGTTTCAGCTTATTTCCTTGTTGAATAGAAAACCAGTTTTATTGTATCTCTGTTATTCTGTGTTAAGCATTTGTTAATAATCTGTAGTCATTTCATTATGCTCATAAAATCTGGAACAACCAAAATCAAGGACTCACCATTAACAGTCTTGTAGTATAGGCTGGGATCGACAACACTTTTGATGAAGCCCAAAATCATCAAGTTTCCATCAATCCTTGCATATCAAGCTCGAGGTGGTTTCTTGAGTCCACACAAGGCCTTCTTCAACCTGCACACATGATATTCCTTCTCATGTATCATGAAATTGTCTGCCTTCTCGAAGTATACTTCTTCCTCAATCTCTCCATTGAGAAAGGTTGTGTTCACATCCATCTAACGTAGTCTCTAATCCATGGATATTGCAAGGGAAATAATCGTCTGAATAGAAGTGTATCGAGGAACATGAACAAATGTCTCCTCATAATCTATTCCATCCACTTAAGAGAATCCTCTGGCAACAAATATCGCTTTGTGCTTCTTGATACTCTCGTCAACTGTGTGTATCTGACCAGGGATGTAGATCTGGTATGTATTCAAAGACTCATTGTACCCCACAAATGTACCCTTTCTACATAAAGGGTCTAGCTTGATCCTTTTCTCCTTGGGTACATGAATGCATATTGGACACCCCAAATATCCTAAAGTGTCCAACCTCAAGCATCACTCCGGTAAAGGCCTCCTCGGGCGACATCTTCCTCAAAGTCTTATGAGGAATTCTATTCTGAACATACACTTCAGTCATGGATTCCTCTGTTCACATAAACATAGGTAAATGTTGATCATGCTAAGTCATTTTGGACCATACTTGATATATCGAGGTTCCCTCATGAAACCAAAGTCTAAGACATATCGAGGTTCCCTCATGGAACCAATGTCTTGGATCCTTCATCTGCCCATCTAAGGCACATTAGGAGGATGAAATCCACATTTTCTCTTACTATTCCATACAGGACCCTCTGGGGAGATGTCTCATGATGTTTCCTCAAACATATCTAGGACACAAGCTTCATGTGATCTCAACTACATAGGATTTTTTCACTACTTCTCATGTCCATCTCGATCACTCCTCACTAAATACTCATGTTGATCTAGAACACCAACAACATGAGCATTAATGCCCATTTTCTCCAACAGATCCTGAAAACAACCAAACATGATGATCATTGCTTCATGACGAGAAGCCTCATGCATTAACCTTGGTGACAAGTAGTGTAGGAGGGAAAACAACATATTTTCTCATAAAGTTATTTCCAAAAACCTTTTCTGAAACTCCATGATTTTCGCCATGAATTTATGTGAAATCATGGCATGTTCTATAAAGTTTGTGAAACAACACCCTCCGTTCCTGAGGCAGACAATACCAGGACACCTCCACCATGTAGATCTATTTCAACGCACTGAAATCAAAAATCAATATGCTCTCCATGGCACAAATTACTGGCAAAAAATTTACAATATCATCAATAACTGGCATCCACAAATAGATCCCATGTATGGAAAATACAAGTGCAACAATTGCAAGCAATCACGGTAAAGATACACTCATTAGAAAATAGGATTTTGTCATCTTTATGTTATTAAAATTCAACACGACCAAGGGAAAACCCCCTTCATGCTCCTCTACAACCCTTTCAACTAGAGACCTTTGTATACTAGATCTCTCTGTCATGCAACAGATATTAATACTACACGTACAATGCAAGGGTTGTAGCAATAATTTCATTATCCGACAATATTCTCCCCATGGTTCCCACTCTTCTCACCACGGTTTCCACTATTCCAGCCAAGGGAAGTGTAATGATCCCAATCCATTATGCCAGGATCATCACAGTTTTGGTGTCTTTTTTAAACTTTTACTGGTTGTGGTATTTCATCAAACACTTTGTTGAATTACTTGTTTAGGTGTGTTTACTTGCTGAATGGCCTCTTGATTTCGAACTTAGGGTTTATTGATGTGTTTATATGTGTGTATGCAGAAAATAATGAGAATAGAAAACCACGGAACATACCTCAACCATATGCAATATGATAGACAAGCCAAAACATCTCAAACTGCTTTATTCATAAAATAGAGAAACCTGCTACAATGAAGATACCGATCTGGAATGCTCAACAGATGGCCAAGAATATAGACAATAGAGCTGCTACAAAATGCTCCTGACAATACAAAATAAGCCTCCAAAGGCTGGATAAGAGATGAAGACCAATGCCAAGTGCCAAACCCGTCAAGCTGGAAGATGCCACACCCTACTACAGTGTTGAAGCTCCTCAATATTTTGGCCCTACTTTCAAATATGTCCAATCACCCCAAGAAAGATGCCAACTGATAGATTGGCCAACTGTAAGGACAACCCAGGTGTCCAAGTCTCCAAATGCACTCTCAAACCCTATAGATCTAAAACTCCTCTATTGAATGGTGCGCCCCACTCGATGACTGAAGCCCTAGATAATTCGGCCCTGCTGAAGGAGGCCTCAAAATTCTCTAAAACTCTCTAGAAATATAGATTGAGACACTACAAATTACTAGGTGAAGTCTCAGGGTCATATCTGAAGTGTAACTCCTCCAAACTGACTAGATCTTAATCTTAGAAATGCCCTCCTTCTCTTCAATTCATCCCAATGCTCTAGCAAATCATTTGTACCATAAAACCCACTCAGAAAGCACTAGGAATGATGGTGAAGACCCTGCAAGAAGAACCCAGGTGATAGAATCTCTAAAAACCCTACCAATCTCCTACAACAAATCTCTGTCCAAGGATGGTGCGCCCCTCTTGTTGGAAACTCTCAACTGGTGCGCCCTCTCTCTATCTGCACATGAAACTGAAGTAGAATTCTCCTGCAACTGAGTAGATATGGAACTAGAATGGTGTGGGAGAGTATTGCATCTCTGAGACCAAGCTTGGGACAAGCTAGGTGGAATATTTCACCACCGAATCGTCCTCTAGGGTTTGTTAAGTCAAAACCCTCAAAACCCCCACGAGATGGGCTCACTAGCTAAAGCCAGATATCAAAATAAGATCATACATGAATGAATGAGAAGAGGCCCTTGCCTTTCCTTTATACTTTTGGCTCACCTTGTCCCTCCAAAGTGACTTTCAATTTATTAATATTTAATTCATTAATTAAATCACTTTAATTAATTAATTAACCTTTTTACCTCTGAAAATCTCCTTATCTCTCATTGTGGCTTCCCTAGCCACTGAAAGTCACTTCTAGCCATCTCGTCCTGTAGTGTTTCTCCTCCCGATTCTAATGAGCTATTACATTGAGAGGTTCCTCCAAGTAATGTGCCCAAAATGACCTCTTCAGTGAATTTCATTGACTTATAGCTCAAAATAGTCAAAATCATGGAAATCGTCGAAATGCAACGAAACCAAAGCCAACCTGTGTGGAATGGCTCATAATGATGGAATATTATGAGAAATGCAAGTTGGACCCCACAATGCCTCTCAATAACCCATGTACTCACTATAACCTCCATCTGGCTACTCTGGTCATCATAACCCTCTGCACTGTGATGATGTACCAAAGTGGGGACATTACAGTCCTCCCTGCTAGAAAATTGCTTGTCCTCAAGCAATAACCAAATCATCTCAAATAAAATACCAGGATCCCATGTCCACCTGTGGGATACATAGTAGAACCCATCCAAAGATGAACAATCATAGATGATTCCCCTTGGGTCCCATATCAAGTCACGAACTGCTATCCCCTGGGACGCATAATCCTAAAATACACCAACTCCGGGAGTCTCTTGTACTTGACACATGACCTCATCCCAGAGTGAATCCATCCTCCTAGTCTCTACCATGATCCACATGGCCTCCATCAACTGCACCTATTGATGCCCGACCGAGGTGATACAACACCTCTGTGAGGCACATGCAAGCGATGCGCTCCTCTCAACACTGAAGATCAATGGAAAGTAAGAATAACTTTCTCCTTCCATGGTCCACTCTCCCTTGTCGGTCAATGAACTACTCAATCTTGCAATCCATGGGTCCCATGCTAACTTCTGTCAAAGATCCTCATGCTGACATTGCACTACTCTGACCATGACTGTCTGCCCCCTGCATACATCTTGAACCCTCCTCTCCTGGGTCCTCCAGCTGAAATACATGTGACCATTGAACCTGTTGTCTAGAAATTGTATCAATGAAGACACCTCTATAGAAGAAGTACCTGTCCAAACATCTCCATGCCCTATCATGATGATCAAGTGGAAGGAAAGGTCTCACCCCATAGGAAAAGTACCTGCAGACCCATTCCAAACCAAACCAAGGTGGAGTGTGTGGCTCTCTAGTGCAACCTAGGTCAACATGAACATTGTGCTAACAAAACAGACTCCTGGGTCCCATGGCAAACTTGGAAGTTTATCACTTTCAATATCCTCTAACTGCTCCTATGTGAGACTAATCATTGTCAGAAGCCCTGTGTGCTCATCTGCTACCACCTGGCCCATGATGCTCTCTCTCACACACCAAGTCTCAACTGGCTTCCTATGACGATCCCTCTCTCTCTGGATGGATGTTGTAAAGGTACTCATGTCAGGTGGCCTCGGCCTAGGCACTCTCCATGCTCTCAACCACTGTCTATCTCTCCTCATGCGACTACTAATCTGGTGAAGGTGCTCACTCATAACTATGGGCTGCTTCAAAAGAGTGAAATATGCATACTCCCCTAAGTGTGTCTCCTCCATGCAAGTCAATACACCCCTCTGAATCCCATCATACATCCCGGCATGTCTCTGTGAGCTATCACTCATCACTGTATGCTTTGGCATACTCTTGTCATCTCCTGCAAACTCATGTTGTATCACAGATCCTGGGCGTACAGCTGGATCAATCTACATATGGAGATCAACCACTCCCAAGACACAAATGGAAGTGTCCCGCATCAATTGGTACTCCTCTGCTAGATCATCAACATCCTTTGTCAACGTGACTGACTGATACATCTAAGTGTCCACTAAGACAGATGAAGTGGATCTCTGATGGATCTCCTCAAGAGACTCATCTATCCTAGACTCTGATTCTTGAAGGGAGGTCTGTGTGCCTCTCAAGAATCCTCGAATGCTCTCCAACTCCTGAGTGAGTCGGTCCATCTCCAACTCCTTCTCCCTTAGAGCCTCATGATACATCTCACCAACCCTCAGTAGATAATCCCTATTTGCCAACAATTGTTGGTAGTCAGTCCTCATCACAGATACTCTCTCCTGGAGAGTGTGAAAATCATCCATGGAAAATCCTCCATCTGAGCTACCCTATTCCACTGATGCTCTCCAATAGTAATCTTCCATCACTGCATGCATGTCATCAATACGTCTAGTGGCTGCCATGATCATATCCTCACTGGATCTCAACAGTGTTGCTAAGTGGTGTGAATCCTTATCATGGTCATGCTGAGGTGCCACCTTATATCCCTCACTGCCACTATCAGTCTTGCTAATTTCAACCTTAGAGTCCCCAAAGACACTCTCTGCATAAGATAACATGCTCAACTACCCACTTTCTATGGTGCTACTGGGTCTATCCATACGTAACTGCACATCATCCTCAACTGCTAGCTCCCTCTGAACCATACTGTCTCCGGTGTGAGCAGATGTATCCTCCTGTGCACTCAACCTGATACTATCATATGTGCCTGGATCCCATATAGATGTATCTAGACTCATGCTATGGTCATCCTGACTGCTACAGAGTGCATCCTCATCCATGCAATCTGATCCTGGAAGTAAGTGCTTCATCCACCTGTCAGCCTCTGCAATCTGCTCAACCAATGGAGTCTCCAATAGTTGTGACTCCATCTCCTCTGGTTGACCCGTATGTGTGAGGTCAACTGCCTGTACCTCCTCCTGGATCTATGGGTCTACCTACCCATGGTGTGCATCCCTCACACTAGGCTAATCCATCATACCTGACTTGCCACTGATCTCCTCATGTGACGCGGCTATCATGGGTGTCTGAACAGGTGACAGATGTGTCATGGCCCCCATAGGAAGCTCATCATCTCTAGGTGCTAACACGTGTGACTCCTCACTAGTTTCACCATTCTGCTGAGGTGTAAGGTCATCAATGGTATGTGACATGTCTACTGAGACACCGGTGCTATCATCCTGTCCATCCAGCTGCCTATCCACTACACAAGGGTCATCATCCTCCTCAAGCGTGCAAGCATCACTAGTCTCTATGCAAGAGTCGTCATCACTATCCTCTGAGGTAGAGTCACTATCAATAGCCTCTGTTCAAGAGTCAATGTCATCATCTGACTACTCCAAATCCTCATCATCACTATCATAGTGTACCTCAATGATATGCTTCTTACCCTTACCCCTACACCTATGATCTGGTTCCCAAGGCACCTTGCAACTGTAGCAACGTTGCATGCTCCTAATGGGTGTGGGTTTTCTTTATGCTTCCCTCCATCTAGTTGCTTTGGATTTGCCTCCCTATGCTATGCTGGTCCAATATGTTACCTCATCTTCACTCCAACTGGGGTTTTTCATGGATATAAACTTTTGGAGTGTTATTAGAGGCCCAAGTCTCTCACAAAGTGCATGATATTCTCTTTCACAACTCATAGCTATTCCAACAAAATCTGTAGACCCCATATTTCCTTATCGAAGACCCCTCAGGCTGGTAGGAGTCTAAGCTCTGATACCACTGTCATGATCCCAAGCCATTATTCCAGGATCATCACGGTTTTGGTGTCTTTTTTAAACTTTTACTGGTTGTGGTATTTCGTCAAACACTTTGTTGAATTACTTGTTTAGGTGTGTTTACTTGTTGAATGGCCTCTTGATTTCGGCCTTAGGGTTTACTAATGTGTTTATATGTGTGTATGTAGCAAATAACGAGAATAGACAACCACGTAACATACCTCAACCATATGCAATATGATAGACAAGCCAAAACATCTCAAACTGCTTTATTCATAAAATAGAGAAACCTGCTACAATGAAGATACCGATCTGAAATGCTCAACAGATGGCCAAGAAGATAGACAATAGAGATGCTACAAAATGCTCCCAACAATACAAAATAAGCCTCCAAAGGTTGTATAAGAGATGAAGACCAATGCCAAGTCCCAAACCCCTCAAGTTGGAAGATGCCACGCCCTGCTGCAGTGCTGAAGCTCCTCAATATTTCGGCCCTACTGTCAAATATGTCCAATCACCCCAAGAAAAATGCCAACTGATAGATCAGCCAACTGTAAGGACAAACCAGGTGTCCAAATCTCCAAATCCACTCTCAAACCCTATATATCTAAAACTCCTCTACTGAATGGTGCACCCCACTGGATGACTGAAGCCCTAGATAATTCAGCCCTGCTGAAGGAGGCCTCCGAATTCTCTGAAACTCTCTAGAAATATAGATCGGGACACTGCAAGTCACTAGGTGAAGTCTTAGGGTCATATCTGAAGTGTAACTCCTCCAAATTGACTATATTTGAATCTCAGAAACACCCTCCTTCTCTTCAATTCGTCCCAATGCTCTAGCAAATCATCTGTACCATAAAACCCACTCAGAAAGCACTAGGAATGATGGTGAAGACCCTACAAGAAGAACCCAGGTGATAGAATCTCCAAAAACCCTGCCAATATCCTGCAACGAATCTCTCTCCAAGGATGGTGCACCCCTCTTGTTGGAAACCCTCAACTGGTGCGCCCTCTCTCTATCTGCACATGAAACTAAAGTAGAATTCTCCTACAACTGAGTAGATATGGAAATAGAATGGTGTGGGAGAGTATTGCATCTCCGAGACCAAGCTTTGGACAAGCTAGGTGGAATCTTTCACCACCGAATCGTCCTCTAGGGTTTGTTAAGTCAAAACCCTCAAAACCCCCACGAGATGGGCTCACTAGCTAAAGCCAGATATCAAAATAAGATCATACATGAATGAATGAGAAGAGGCCCTTGCCTTTCCTTTATACTTTTGGCTCACCTTGTCCCTCCAAAGTGACTTTCATTTTATTAATATTTAATTAATTAATTAAATCACTTTAATTAATTAATTAACCTTTTTAACTCTGAAAAGCTCCTTATCTCTCCTTGTGGCTTCCCTATCCACTGAAAGTCACTTATAGCCATCTCTTCCTGTAGTGTTTATCCTTCCAATTCCAATGAGCTATTACATTGAGAGTTTCCTCCAAGTAATGTGCCCAAAATGACCTCTTTAGTGAATTTTGTTGACTTATAGCTCAAAATAGTCAAAATCATGGAAATCGTTGGAATGCAACGGAACCAAAGCCAACTTGTGTGGAATGGCTCATAATGATGGAATATGATGAGAAATGAAATATGGACCCCACAATGCCTCTCAATAACCCCTGTACTTGCTATAACCTCCATCTGGCTACTCCAGTCATCATAACCCTCTGCACTGTGATGATGTCCCAAAGTGGGGACATTACAGGAAGTCACTAAGAAGGTGAGAGACACTATTATTTACTCCGGATGGGAATCATTTAACTGTGATGCACCTTCCATCATTAAACATATTGATGGCAGCCACCACTGATCACTTTTTCTCTGGAGTTTTCCATCGAAAACATGGAATGAAGGTTCCTTTTCAAACCAAATGGTGGCTTCTTGACGACCACCTTGGCACCCCTGGGGTAAATCCTATTGACGTTCTTCTGTGTGGGAGTAGCATTATATATTTCCATCCCTATGACGATTCCATTATCGTCCTCAAGCAAGGTCATGATACTGCATATCCTGGTGGCCTCCACGCATAGTGTCTTGTACACCACCTAGTCGTGGTGGACTTTCCCTGACCTCCAACTCATTGAAGGAAATTGGGTTCAAATTTTCTAGCGGAACCAAAAAAGTTGCGTCGGCGCTGCCAATGGGGTCTATGAAAGACCATCATATCTAAAATTTTCTTTCTATAGGCTCCCTTAGTTGACGACAGAGATCAACGTGGATTTAGAGGAGGGCTCGCTTATTGAATCTCTCTAAGGCATCATGCAAGAGGGATTGCTTCTTTAATATTTGGAAGACCTATTTACCTCTTCATATTTACCTGGGCCCTCCCGCGAGGGAGTCAAGCCCACTCCTACTCTAATACCATGTTGGTTTTTCTTCATATAAGATATGTTTGATATATTATTACAATTATGAGTGTTCCATATATAGGGAACATATGGTGACCATCCATGAGAGGATGCATCCCTTGAATAATCAATAACTATTTATTATTATCATTTACTTATTATATATGATATTTAATAATCAATAATTATATTATTGATTATTTATTTTAAGAGAATGTCTTCCCGATGTTGTTTAAACATCAACACGGCTCGCCCTAACGCAGTGTACACAGTGTGTACTGTGTTAAATTCACAGTGAGCACCGTCGTTGGTGCATCGCATATATATACGCACTAGTGTTGCTCAAGAAAGTGCACAGTGATAAATTATTTTAAAAACAAAGTGATGTGTCCTTCAAAATACCCAAAAACATGTGCAGAGTGGGCTTCTACCCAAACTGATACATTTCACTTCATAACTGGACCGCTAGCTCAACAATATATACAAATTAACCTAGTCGTGCACCAAGTTTAACAAACCACACCAAGGCATACCCTAAAAATAATGCCCCAACACATCAATGTTCAAACTCACCGTCATACTATATAAAATTAAATACACGCACAGAATAAATCACATTGGTGCCATTGAACATTACGCACCAGTGCACATAACTGTCATCAGGCGCATCGTTGTAGGGTAAATAAAAACAATTACCAAACCAATTTTCATTGTTACAGTACATCACGTGCTTCCAAACTCTCAAGCAAGAATCGGTTCTCACATTTCTTCCTAAGACACCCTATTTTCGGTGCTCTACAACGAATATGATAGCTCCATTAGTGGATCCCCCACATTTTCAAATTTTGGAAATTACCATGAATTATCATTTCCTCTCAATAGTGAAACCATGCGTCCGCGGGACAGAAGATACCAAGTAAATTATTTATTACCTTCCTATTTGCATTTTCATCTAATCAAAATTACAATTTAGCTTGAAATTTGTCATTTTTTTCAATTTCGCATGGTGCGCTTGAACGGTTCGCGTCACCCTAACGCAGTTTGTACTGTGTTAAATTCACAGTGAGCACCGTCGTTGGTGCATCGCATATATGTATGCACTGGTGTCGTTCAAGAAATTGCATCGTGATAAATTATCAAAAATACAAAGTGGTGTGTCCTTCAAAACACCCTGAAACCAACGTACAGTGGGCTTATACTCACATCAATACATTTCACTTCATTAACCACACCTCTAGCTCAACAAAATAAAAAATTTAACCTAGAGGTGCACCAAGTTTAACCAATCGCACTGGGCGTACCCTAAAAATAACACCCCGGGCACATCAATGTTCAAACACACTACCCTACTTTATAAAATAAAATGCATGCACTGAATAAATCACATCGGTTTCGTTGAACATTAGCATCAGTACACTTCACTTAACTAATGACACCACTAACATAACGATTTATAAAATTTAATGTACAGTGCAACCAGTTTAATCCAACGCACCAATATTGTATACAAAAACACACCATGACATATACTCCCTGAATTTTCATAGTTGGGTGTCTAATTGGACACCTCATTCTGGGTGTTCTATCTTACAACGCAATGAGGTACAAAATATTGGTGCTCCACTATCATGGTGGTACCGGTGTGTTAATAGTAACAAATCTCACTGATTTAGCTGCAATAATGAAGTTTATCTTAGGGGTGCCCATAAGTCCAACAAACACACCGGTGTCGTAAGTCCAACGTCATCGGTAGACAACATGTAT
The DNA here is from genome assembly GCA_009831015.1 of Picea engelmannii. Lineage (NCBI taxonomy): Eukaryota > Viridiplantae > Streptophyta > Pinopsida > Pinales > Pinaceae > Picea > Picea engelmannii. The sequence continues at coordinate 158,388 of ML786680.1, forward strand.
ATGCTCTAGTAGACATGGTACAACGGTACTTTCAGTTTAACAAAGGGCACTGTGGATTTGTGCGCTATAAAATTTAGCGTTTTGGTGCATCTTTGTTAACTAAATGAATCAATGTTGTTAAAATCATTGAACCGACGTGGTTAAAAGCATGGAGTCGGTGTGGATCATCCTATGGGATGCACCGCTTCGCGGTGTTGTTTTTTTAAGATAGCACACCATCCTTGGGGTGTATGTTCTATTGGAGGCACACTAGTTGATTTCAAATATTTTTTTACAAAAAAAATTGATTTTGGATTTTTTTAAATACACGTCATTTATATATGCATTTGTTTTATAATTTCAATTTATTTTATATGTATGTATGTTCCTAACAATATTTTTATGCGAATCAGAGATGACGACAACGAGAGGAGGAGGAGGCGAAGCAACGACAAGTCGAGACACATGCATTTGTGTGTGAGTGTGAAGCTAGGGAGAGGGATAGGGAGTTGTAACATCGCCCTCTTTCACAGCAAACACAAGAAATTTTGATGGATATTGGCCTCTTGAAGTTTTATTGAGAGGTTACATCCCTTAGGGGGGACTTTTCATTGTTACAGTAGTTGATCTGTCGTTGGGATCATGCAAGACAAGGGTTCCGGGTCAATCTTGATCTAAGGTATCATCCCAGGGAGGAGGATGTCTATTTCATCATTATGTTTTCTAGGAGGGGGGTGTATTTTCCCCATTTCCCTGTGCTACTGCCCAGTATTATAGGAGAGACCTAGCTAGCATATGTGCAGAGATATGTCAATCCGGGTATTCTTTCAGCTTCATAGTTTCAAGTTCGTAGTGGTCAACTACAGATAGGTTCATTTCAAAGACAAGACGTCAGGTGCATGTATCATATGCTCCTGTCACTGTCACGGTGTAGCTCTTATGGGAAGCACATTAATTTATCTATGTTGTATTATGTATATAGTTTATTGCAAGAGCCCTGATTGATTAGGTGGGCGGATGTTTTTTTTAGACAGTTTTATCATGCATTAGATCATTGTTGCTTTGTTTTGTCTGGGATGAGATTCTTCCCATTCACATATGAGTTGTATACACTATTTTTTGAGAGGGTTCATGCCACTTGGCCAGTGGTACCCCTCTTTATTTCTCAGCCTATGTTTGATGCATGTATGCACAAGTAGGGGAAGTTGATGTCCAAAAGGGGCCAGTCTGAGTTTCCCATTACTCTGATGGGAAAGGAGGTAGTTGATTTATTATCTAGAAAGGACGATAATGTCCTCGATATTGTAGAGTAACCATACATGAGTATAGACTGGAGAGGATGAACAAACATATAATTTACGACAGAGGGGCCACCCGATGAAAGAGGTAATATTATCGGTATATTTTGATCAATTTGTTTGCATATTTTTATGTATTATTTAATTCACATGCAATTTATTGTAACATTTTGTTTCAATTATCTTATTACTATTATCTATTGTTTTGTAGATATTGGCACATATGTTGGGGATGTGTCTCCCCAACATCAGGATAAAGTGATGGAGGAGGAAAAGGACCGACCTCCAGTAATACAGAGACCCCACATGCCACACGGGTCAGATAGAAAAGTTCGGCTAGAGGGGGTAGATGAGCTATGACGTGTTATGACTAGTTACAAAGTGGTACCTATACCTCGTAGAGACATATTATGGGAATATGATATTTCTACTACATGGACGTGGTTTCCTCATGACATGATGATGTTGATGTGCCATATTATTGGTGTCGTCAACCTCATCGATACATTAATGGATGGTGCTCATGATCCCACTACATATAGCCCATTGACAGATCCATCCACATTTTCTACTCCACCACATGGTCCTCCTCCTCCTCCTAATTCTCCTCCACATGAGTCAGTTGTAGCATCTACCAATCCTCTTACTTACCCTCCACATGTGTCTAAACCTACATCCATGTCTGATCCTCCTCCTCCTCTTGTTTCTCCTGCACATGTGTATGAACCCGTATCCACATTTTATCATCATCCTCCCCCTCCTCATTTGTTTGTATCATCATCCACCAATCATTGTCTTTATTCTAGTCCAGATGTGTCATCATCCACCGATCCCCCTCCTCCTCCTCTTCCTCCACATGTGTCACAATATTTTGATGCTTTGACACTATGATTACATCAGGTACTACTCATACACATCTTCATGGATTCATTGGGTACTATGATTGTGATTTGAATATTTATGTATTTTTCATACATTATATTAATAACATTATAACATAATTATTCACTAATAATAATGTTGATGATGCAATAATAATGTTATTTTTTTAATTTTTATTATTCAAAAATTACAAGACAAATTTATAATATAATTGTTTACTAAATTACAATGATTATATTTTATTAATGTTTAATTTTTCCAAAGATTTTATTAATTTATATTATCCAACTAGTGAAATATATGAAATTTATTCAATTAAATTTAAAATAATATATATAAAGAATAATAATACATTTCTATCTAGATGCTTTCAATGAATTGGTTTCACAATTTTTTACTATAATACAGACTTTATGAATCTTTTATTAAAAAATAATATCATCCAACATTTTATAATTAGTATTTTAAGAATTAGTAAAATTGACAAAGGTTTCTATAATCTTAGAGACGTATGGATCATTAAAAATTTCCTTAATCCTGACTAGGCTCTAGAAAAATACTCTTTTAAAATTTCCATGCCCTTCCTATATTAACACTTATTTCAATAATAATGCAAAAATAATATTTTTTTTTTAACAGGAATGGTTATGTTTTGGTATTAAAATTTTCAGCATAAATGCCCATTTACAATCTTTCCAATTTGTCAGGATAGCTCCCAATGTTCCTCTATAGTCAGGATCCCCCCGTCTCTAATTCTTACATAACAGAGCTTCTTGAAATTTAGAAATCCCTTTAGCGGCACAAATTCCCCTAACTTAAAGATGCATACAAACTGCTTCAGCAAAAGGCAAAAAAACATAAGAACACATCTAAGGAATTGGATCCCAGTTTTCCTTCTTGTTCCATGCTAGAGTGCCTATAGGAAGAAGAGAAGCTCTATTTGCTTCCGCATCTGCCTCTTTGTTGTTTACCCTCAGAACATGGAAGAAGTTGATATTTTGAAAGGAGCTGACAATCTTTCTAATTCTCGCCATCAATCTAGAAAGCCGAAGATCCTTCGGATTTTAGTTTTCCACTAGCATTTTTATGAGAGTCTGAGAATCGCCAATGATATTTGCTTCCTTGATGCGTGTCTTTTGAAAAATCTTGAGGCCTCGAAGCAATGTCATCGCCTCTTCTTGGGTGTTGGTGTCTTGGCCTAGGCCCCATGCATACCTATGCTCAATTTGTCCTTGCTTGTTCTTGATGACTCCACCTGCACCTGCATTCCCCAGATTGCCTTTTTTCGCCCCATCAAAGGACAAAGAGTAGCAATCCATTCCCTTGTTCCAATTTCTGAAGCTATCTTTTGTCATTCTGATTTGCCAGTCTTTTTTCTTATCCACTTGGATATCTGCATTGGAATATTTCAATCCCAACGATCTTCCCCACTCCACCTCATGAGAGGAGAGATTTTTATCTGTGAAGCTCCGCATATGCTCATTCAAGAATTCTTTGAGGGAGGCTATTGTCTTAGTCATGATGAATTTTTCATTGTGCGTTTTTCCTTGGAAGATCCTACTATTTTGTTCCAACCAGATTTGCCAACAGGTCAACTTTGGCAGAACCAGCCACGCGGCCTTGAACCAAATGTTTTTTGGGAGCTGTCTGGGATAGCTATGTAACCAATTAGTGTGTAATTTGAAAATAGTTGGTGGAAGAATTGTGTTCACTTTGCAGTGGGTCAACACTTCGCCCCAAACTTCTAAAACGTAGTTGCATTCCAACATAATATGGTTGGCGTTTTCTTCATTTCCCAAACACAGAGAGCATCTGGAGGGGCCGTGGAAGCCTTTCTTCACTAGGTTTTCTGTTGTAAGAACGCGATTGTGACAAAGGAGCCAATTAAACAAATCAATTTTGGGGATGCATTTTTGTTTCCAGAGACCTTTCCATAGTGTTGGGCAAGGGGGAGCATAGGTAATTGCTCGTAACAATTTGTAACTGTGGGCCACAGAATAAACACCAGAGAGTGGCCCCAGCCTCTCTGATCATTCTTCTTTTCATGCGTTGGAGCCTTCCCTTTAAGCTTGGCACGTAATTCCAACCATGTGTTTTCCAGATTGCTCGGCAAGTTCGTCTTCCTCCACTCTAGCTAGACGTTTTCTTTCCAAATTGAGATATCCCACAGAGAAACCAGGCCCACATTCTTCATCCATAGACACAAGTCCTGAAGCTCATGGACGTCTGCAAGGGGAGCCTTGTTCATTATTCAATCCTCCTAAAGATTTATAATTTTCCCATTCCCTGGAATCCAGTATAAGTTGTCTTGAATGAGCGATTAGGCTTGCATGCACAATTTGTGGATTTGCGGTCCATTAGTAACTTTGACAGGTCTATCTAGGCAGTGTTTTCTTGGACCCGTAAAGTATTTCTTCCAGAGTGCACGCTGCGCCCAACCATCCTTAGGAGAAACCTACCTCCAAATAATTTTGGCACCCAACGCTAAGTTGTGCATTCTCAGGTCTTTGAAATTTGGGCCTCCCTCTAATAATGGCTTGGTGACTTTGTCCCAATTGACAAGAGGCAATCTATTTTTGTTTTGTCTACCACCTTTCTAGAAGAAACTTCTTACAAAACCTTCCATCTTCCTGAGTCTTCCAAGGGGATCTAGCATAAGGGAGGCTTGATAGATTGGGAGGCTATTTAAAACCGATTTAATGAGCACTGTCTTCCCTATGATATTCAACCAGGAAAATCCCTAGGCCTGTAATTTACTTTTAAATTTGTCAATGATGGGGTCCAATCCTTACTTGTAGGATTTTTCTGAAAAATAGGCAGCCCAAGGTACTTAAAAGACTTCCAATGCATGGAACCGCCAAATCCCTAGCATCTGGCAATGGCATTAAGTTCAATTTACGTCACGTTCCAGCCATAGAAATGGCATTTTTCTTAATTCAATATGCTGCCCGAGGCTTTGCAGAACTCATCCACCACCAATTTGAACTGACTGGCAATATGAACAGAAGTTTCCCCAAGGAGGAGGGAATTGTCTCCGAATAAAGAATGATTGATTTCTTTTACTCCTCTCGCTATTTGGAGGCCTAATATATCCTGATCAATTCTGTTTTTTTCCAGGGTGAAGCTTAAGGCAGAGGCTTGGAGAAAAAAGATCAAGGGGGGAAAGCGGGCATCCTTGCCTTAGCCTTCACATGGATTTAAAGAATTATGTTGCTCTCCCATTCACCAACGGAGTGATCCAAGGCTCATAAATGCATTCTTTGATCCAATTAATGAAGCCAAACCCAAAACCAATTTTTTTCAAAACTTCGAACAAAAAAGAGTGCCTGACCCTGTCAAACACATTTGCAAAGTCAAGTTTAACTATCATACCTTTTTCTCTTTTCTTCAGACTTGAATGAAGTGCCTCTTGGACTAAGATTATGTTATCCACAATTTGCCTTCCTTGGACAAAGCCCCCTTGGTTCTCCGATATGAGGTTTGTAAGAAGCCCTTTCAATCTGCTGTCAATCACCTTGGATATGATCTTGTATCCAATGTTACACAAAGAAATGGGATGGAACCTGTTGAAGGAATTTTCACCTTTTTCTTTCGGAATGAGGGCAAGGAACGTGGAATTCGTCCTGCCCCCAATTTTCTTACAGTCTTGGGATTTTAGAATCATTTTGTGTAAGTCTTTTTTCACAATCTGTCAGCAATATTGGATGAAATTTTCCATGAACCCATCTAGGCCTGGGGCTTTATCAGGACTCATGGAAAACAAGGCATCCTTTATTTCTTTCCTAGTGACCTTAGCCTCTAGCTTCTTATTCATTCTAACTGTGATTTTAGGTGGTATCTCATTTAGAAGCTTGTCGTTGCATCCATGCACCTCTACTTCATCAAAGAGATTTTTTAAATGATTGAAGGAAGCCTTTTTTATGCTTGGAAAATCGCCATACATTTGAGTGCCATCCTTAATTTCTGAAATGGAGTTGTAACCTCTCCTCGCTTGGGCTTGCTTATGGAAATAGGAAGTGTTTCTGTCTCCAGATTTCAACCAAAGGCTTCTGGATTTTTGCCTCCAGTATTCCTCCTCCTGCCTACAAGCGTTCTAAAAATTTTGTTGCAACTCTTCCTCCCTTTTTAAACTATCGCTTGAAATTTCATCCTCTTCCATAATGCCTTGATGAATCTCGAGATCTGATTGGATTTGTTTTATTTCATCCACGGGACTAGGAATGGTTTTAGCCCAGCTTTTCAAGGCTAACTTCACTCTTCTTAACTTTTCCTCCCATACAAAGAAACGGGATCCCATGACTGGCATCTTCCATATTTCTCCAACCTTCTTTAAAAAATCATTTTGACTTATCCAGAGCGGACTAAATTGAAAGGGGATGGGGCCTAAATTCCTTTGGGGTGAGAGAATCAACATTATGAGCTTATGATCTGAAGTGCTATTAGAAAGAATCTTCATTTTCACGTCAATACCAAGAAGAAGGTAGGAACTTTGGAGTAGAAACCTATCTAACCTGGCAGCGATATGCCCAGGGCCTACCCATTTATTTGACCAAGTGTACTTACCTCGACAAAGCTTGACGTCGAGTAGATCCCAGTCGTGGATGAGATCCTCCACCCACTCTCGAGTCGGATCTCTTACAATGTAGCCCCCATGCTTTTCACCCTGACTAAGTGAGATGTTAAGGTCCCCTGCCATTATAATGTTTTCCAGGACCTCCTCGTCCACTAGGTCTCTAAGAGAGTCCCAACATAATCTCTTTTCCCCTGCATTTACCAGAACATAAACGTTGAAAAGGATGAAAACCTCCTTCAACTCTTGGTGTTGAAATTTTGTGAACAACCAGTGTACATTTTTTTTTTCATCTACCATAATGTATTTGGAATCGTTCCAAAGAGTGCCAAGACCTCCCGAGGATCCTCTAGTTGAGATAGCATTTATCCCGCCTTTTTTCCAATATCTTTCGCTGCTTTGGAGGTAGAGGTTTTCCTCCATCTTTGTCTCCTAGACTAGCATTATGTCTGGGTTTTCTATCTTAATCAGGGCCTTCATGGCTTCTTCTTTCATCTTGCTCCCCAAACCTCTGCAGTTCTAGGAGATCACTTTCATTATTTATTTTTGTGAGAGTGAGGGCCTCCCTTAGAGCCCTATCCCTGATTTCTTTCCATCTTTGGGGTTTTGGCCAAAAATTTTCCCAAGGTTGGTTGGCTTCCCTGCGCTTTATCTTTGTATGTTTCTTTTTCTCTCTTCTCCCTGGATGACATCCTTCCCCTTGCCGATCTTCGGACCGTGGAAAGAGAGGTTCCTATCTCTCCTTCCTCTTCGGATTCTTCCGAGCCTTGGCTTCCCACATCGTTGGTTGTGCACTTGTCTTTGGATCTTTCTGATTCTCTTTCCCCATGCCTTGTTTCCTTTATCACTGCATCCTCAACATCCTCCTTATATTGAGTTCTTGTAGTCTCCATATGCTCTTTTTTAGACGGATCCTCTTCAAGGAATTCTTGAGAAGCCAGGCCAAGGGTTCCAAACTTGTTTTCTGTATCTTTTGGCTGGAGATTTTTCTGGGGCGCACTATTACCTTTGGCCTGATTTCCTTTACTCTTTTCGTGCCCTGCCATGTTTGAGATCTTTGGGTTAGCTTTGGATCTCTTGACCTTCTTCCATCCTTCCTCTTTTTCCTTATCTTCCTCACTATTTTTTGGGCAATTTCTGGCGAAGTGACCGTATTCATGACACCCCCAACATTTGAACGGAAGTTGTTCATAATCCAGTTTTTGTATATGAGACCAACTTCCAACCTTGATTTTGATAGCTTCTGGAAGCCCTACTTCAATATCCACCTCCACACATATTCAGGCACAGTCATATTGGTCTTTATTATTTTCCCTGTCAATAAATTTTCCCAGTGCATCTCCTATATGTTTCAATGAGTCTCAATTACAGCAGTGTATTGGGAGATTAAGCATTCTGAACCACACTGGAATTGTTGAGGGGATGTCCTCTTTTGGGTCAAAGTCCGGGATCCACTTATTCAGATACAATCCTTGAGGTCCCATAAATTATGGGCCATTCCTGAAGATCAAGTCCTTGTCATCTCTGGAGGTGAATTCAAAGAGAAAATAGCCTCTTCCCAGGAAATGAGAGGTGACATTATGTTTAATCAATGGCTTCCAATTTTTTATAACCCAGGTTTCAGTGGCTTTAGGGGATGTCCACAGGCTAGTGAACTTCCCCACAAGCGCGCTCAGTCAATGACAAGGCGACCTGTATGGGAACGTCTGGTGGGAGGGACACCTCCGACATTTCTTTCACTCTTTTGACGAACTTCAAGCTTTCCCCCTTCTTCTTCTTGGGCAAAGAGTTGATCAGGGAGCAGAAGGAAACGTCGTTTGGTGGGGGCGAAGGAGGTTGGGGAGGAGTGGAGGCCCTAGGCGAGCCCTGCTCCTCCATGGTCGTGGAAACCCTAGCAGCAGAGCTACAGAGTTACAGCGCGCACATCTTTTACCACATACTATTATACTTTTGTTTTATTAAAAGCATGGATAAATTATAATATGTCATCTCATGCATGTAATGAAAAAATAATTATTAATATAAGTTTATATGATTATAAAACTAAAGGATGGAGTGGAATAGGTGAAGGCCATGATAGTTGCACTAGTTAAGGTGGGGAATGTCATCAAAGTTGGTAATATCAAGTACACCACAAGTATTGTAGATGTTGCACGAAATTATTTAGTTGGAATTTTGCTTAGCCACCAACTTTGTGATATCTCAATTAATGCTTAGTAATTCAAAGGTTAACATAAATATATTTTATTAATACAATACAACATAAATTTGCTATAATAAACAATAAATATGACAATGAAAACATATCAAAACCAAATCTTATGCTTCTACGTCTATTTAATGTATTTTAAATATGGTGGTTGTAAATAGTTGTCAACTTTTCATATCCAACATAAATATAAAATGAAGGGAAAAGAAACATAATTGTCAAATATAAATACCCATAATAAAATGACACATCCATAATATAAATGTCCAACAAATCATTTACAAATCAGTCTCTGTTGCCATCACCCTGGCTATCTTCCTTGCTTGGCATTATAACTTTTTTTTTCTCAAAAATATGTTTAGATCTCGGATAATGTCTTAGTACAAACCAACAATCCCCATCCAACACATCTGGGTAAAAAAACACTTGCTTGCAATGTTTTGGGAAAACATAAGGCTTCTTGCTTTCAACCCACATTTTTTTAGAGTTAATACATATTATCCCACTATCACGATCTTCCTTTACATTTCTCCGATCAAAGGTATCCCACCACTTGCAACAAAAAATAACACATTGAAACGATGAGAATTCCACTTGCATGATCTCTTGTATCTGTCCAATGTAACATAACTTCCCCTCTATCAATTTTTCATTACGGTGGCTAGCACAACTAGATTGGTTGAACTCAACCTCCACTCCACAATCTTGTGTGATGTGGCCTTCATCAGCATACTCAATGCGAAAATGATGTCCATATGCCCACATAGATGGGAATAATTGCACTTGTAAAAATACAAACAAAGAACGGTGTCATATGTCTAATAATCGAAGCATTAATAAAAACATAATGTGTTACAATTCAAATATGCAATATTATAAATAGAACGTGGTACTCGAAGAGGTTATTACAGAGTTGTTGCACCTAATCCCTATGTTTAGTGCATACAGATCTTCTCCACGTGGGTTACGACCACAAACCTCATATTTCTCTTGTATTCGGTCAGCCACCCAATTGTTGGGACATATTTTTGGCATATTTTATTTTAAATGATTAGGATAAGACATGATTCTACCATTCAACCATCTAAATGCTTTCATGTCACTATCTTATTTCCTTATTTTCTCTTCATACAATGTGACCATTCAACCGTATGAATTCTTTCATGTCATTGTCATGTTTCCTTCTTTTCTCTGCATACAACGCAACCCATGGTCACATTATAAAGAACGAATTTATTGATGGCATCCATTTCAAAATTCGTTGATGTATACACAAATTCAAAATGAATAACATGAGATCAAATATATGTTATCAGCTTAAAGAACGAATTTATTGATGGCATCAAAATTTATAAATTCGTTGATGTCTAAAAGAATTCAAAACAAATTTCATGGGATGAACTTCAATGTAAACAATCTATGTACTAAATTGAAAAAATATAACTTACTTACTCTTTATCAAGTGCCTTTTTCCATTTTTTTGAAGTAGCTCCCCTTCCCTTTTGTCCTCATCTTGATGGTCGTCCCAAATGACTACCCCTTATGTGTCATCAATTTGTTTGATGTACTCACTGGCATAATAGAACAACTCGTATACTATGTACCTCTCTGCCATAGAGCCCTCTGATTTTTCCCTTTGTCGAACAAACTCATTCATTTTTTTCACGTACTTCTCTAAGAAGAACATCCAATGACATGAGAGTACCTTAGCTAATTCAACCTCATTAGGTAGGTGAATTAGAAGATGGACTTGCAAGTCCATAAAACTTGTGGGCATTTCCTTCTCAAACATACAAACAATCTCAACTATCTCTCGGCACCACCATTGAATGCTAGCCATATGAATCTCCCTTGATGTGATCCAATGTACAAATGCAGATAGTTTTGATATGGCACATCACAGGTCCTGGGGGAAGTCATGGTTCACACAACCACGCACGAGAAAAGGATAATGACACTACAAAATAAACACACACATCATTAACTTCCATAAAATTGTGAGTGTATAACATAATTTTACCGATATCAGTATAGAACTAGAAGAATCATGTATTCAACATACATACCATTAAAAGGTTCAAATGGTCATGTGATTTCAACCCCAACAAATTCATTTCTACAGTGAAGCAACTTCATAGAGTCAACCCATATAAATAAGGTGTCTTCACACCCAATATAACATCCTTTGTCATAGATCATTTTTCTTCAAAATCCATGGGACATCACCTTCCTTAAAATACCAAGAGGGACCAACCTCTCCTCTAGTTTCGTTTCTTAGCCAATGTTTCTTTTTAGTATTTGAATAAACAATGTCTCTCATGACAACCATTGTGTCAAATTTATTCCATGATATGTGCCTCCATAAAGAAGATGAAATATTTTTGAATATATGCATGGGATCTAGTAAGTGACCAACCTTAAGATGCTCCCAATATGGAAGCTCATAAAATACATAATTCATTTTCATCCTAATGGGCATTTTCTCAACATAGGTGTCAAAAAATTCAGGATCATCAAACATACGTTCCCCATTTGAATCAAATAATTTGGTCATTTCCTTCTCCTTATATGTGTCATATGCCATATTCAAATCTGTTGGTGTCATTATTTCACGTCTTCGGGTTCTCTCTAGTTTATCATTGAAAGCAGATGCAACTCTTTTATAAGGGTGGTCTTATGGGAGGAATACCCTCCAACATTCATACACCAGATTCTGTAGGTCATTGGACCACCTAGCCTTTATAGAAGGTCCACAAAATTTACATCCATGATACCCTTTTGTTACAAAACATGCGATGTTAATGTATACATAGCATTTCAGTGTCAAAAATACAGTTTCACCAAATGAAGTATGCCAAATAAAATTACAAATATAAACAAATCGATGATCATTCTTACTGGAGCAAACTCCTAGTCTTGGATAATCATGCATGGTGCACGCACATATGCCATACAACGTAAAATACCTCTCCATTGGGATGGGTCTTGATACATCATATACATGTATCCCTTCTCATAATTTCTTACATTCATTGATCATTGGTAGGAGGTAGACATCCATTCTCTTCACTTGTCTTCTACTTGAAACTATAAAATCCAACATAAGATTTTCATTCTTCACGGACAACCGTGGGGGGGGTATTGTTATTGATCACTACCACTTGCCAAACAAAATAGTCAGTTTTTTAGAGGGAATATGGGTTAAATTCATCCATAACTATGCTCAATTAGAGGCTTTGTACTTCATCCTTGAATTTATCATACCATGTATCCTCTATATGTTTCATGGCTATTGAATTTGTTGAGATTTGCATAACTCTTGGCTCACTTCTATGTGAGACATGCCACCCCTGCAACATGGCTAATTGTTTGCAATGAAAGAGGCTTTGAATCCTTGGAATGATAGGCATGTGCCTCAATATATTATGAGGAGAACCATGTTTCTTACCATTTATTTATTTATTTATGGTACTTGTCATGCCCACATTCTTGACATATCTCTTTGTCTACATATTCGATTATGTATAGAATATGATCATTTGAACATTCGAACATGCATGGTATGATACGTACTCAACACCCAACTTTTTGATCATTTTATTTTCCTCTATGTAGCTATCAGGAAAGAAGTTACCACTCAAAAGAACATTATCTTTGAGTAACCTGCAATCAATGGGCAATAGAAATTTACATTGTCATTAAGCATGAATAAAATCAACACTTTTATTCCTTCATTGTGTGACAAGATTCCTCAAAAATTTAGGGGACTTGATGGTTAGTTGCCTCAAAAGTGTCAAGAAAAAAGCATCTGATATACCATACATTTCTTGTTGTACAGTAACATTGTTGTCCCTAGCTGGGTAGACCTTGCAGACCCCTATATTAGACCAAACAGAGGGGTGGTGGAAGCAGATTTCAGGCTTTCGTAAAAGGTATCTATGACGTCAGTTTCATCCCATAGTTCATTTTGTTGGAATGAATCTAACAACATTCCCTTCATGTCCTGGGTATCCCACAACAAATCATCCATACCAACCTCTATATCATTTCCTGCATCCCCAACATGTGAAGAACTAGTGTTATTGTCAAGTTTTTGAATTGGCGACTCAAGACATAGTGGGAATTAAATAGGTGGTTGTTTCAACCATTCTTGGTATGCTTCCTCTCTGATATATTTTAAATATCATGACTTGAAATCATAGTGGGATGCAACGGTAGATGGTAGACATGTCACTTCCTGATTGGAAAAACATTGAACATTACATTGATAATATTATTAGCACAATGTTTTTAATATGTTCAAACATTATATCAAACACTTATTAGAAGCATGAAATTTTTTTTCTCAATAATAAACATGAAACCAACCCCTTTATAAAAAAAATGTGGAATCAAGCAATACATTTACATTAGTTCCATTGAAAATTCAAAATATAATTACTCAATCATTTTTTTCCTATGCCCTACAGGGTTGTCTATATAAAAGAGATCAAATTCACAATGTAATATTGTTGACCCAGGTTGGTTGTTGGAAGATGCCATGTTAGGATTGGTAGGGTAAATAAGCTATCCATTTTCACCAAACATCTGATTTGGTATCTTTCTCTTGATAAGAGCTTGTAGAATTTTGAGACCACAGGAATAACTTGAGCATATGAACTCGACCCTGAATCTTGATCCTACAAAATTCAATGAACAAATATCAAACTACATCTGCATACATAACATAAATTCAATGTGATAAATGAATTATCAATAAAATATAGATGTACTACAATTGGTGTAAGAGAACGTGAAGTAGTTCCAAATATACAGAATGAGACAAGGTTGGAATCTAAAGAATTGACCATTTGATATTATAATTATTATTTTCTTGCATTTGAGCCAAAACCATCATCTTGGGTAGCATAGAACAATCTAACTTCAAAAATAACTTTGAATAAATTTTATAACTTGACAACACACTTAAAAAATCATTGTTTTTTCCTACAATATAATTATTTTTTTCTGCCTAGTTATACAAGAAATTTCAATCTAGCTTTACAAAATCTGAAATAGTTACTCTATCCCTGAAAATATCATCATCGAACATAGAAAATGTGAATTTGATGTTAATCCCCTCTCTCATTGTCTTCCTCCTTCCCTCCCCTTCTC